>WAAF01020450.1:106610-138399 GCA_013400475.1 Tricholaema leucomelas
ACAAAAGAAGCCAAAACATATATATATATATATATATATACACATTTGAAAACTTACCAAGGGTAATTCAATTTGTTTAATGAATTCCATTCAGTGTTCACAAAATGCTTTGCAAATATCTTAATTATGCTTTTGTTACACTTCTGAAGCCTGGAGGGATGTTAAGCCAATTATGTTTGTAGATACTGAAGAGACACTCACTGCAGTTGTCATGGATGGAAACCAGTGTTAAAGAAAGCCATGTGGAGTACAGAGGTTGTTGGGATAGTTCCACTGGCATTATCTTTTGGTGCTGCAGTCAGCCAAACCTCATTCACTACTTTCTAGCTGATGTCAGCTCTTAGAAGGGGAATTGTGTTGGACTTGGTGCACTGCTGGCCTTGGCACACTGCCTGGCAAAGCAAATTGTGGGGTCAAATTCCTTTGGCACAGTATGGTAATACAGTGGTCATAGCCTTATCCTTAGAAATAGATGCTGAATAACATTTGATGTAATCATTTTACAGATAAGACATTGGAAATGGAGGCTGGATACACGAGTAACCCTAAAACCATGTGTTATGGAGGCAGGAATTAATTAGGCCAAGTCAGGAATTTATAAAAATGGTTATTTTATTTTCCCCAAAACCNCCTCCGTGTGTAGAAGCTATCCATACGGGGGGAGAACTCCTCCAAGCAGGCACCCCAAGGCAGGAACATCCCAAGGCGGGAACCCCTCAATATTTATACCCTTCCTCAGACAAAGAGCTGAGTTACCACTGCCTAGGCGCGAAAAGCACACAGCCAATCCTCAGCCGAGTGCAGCGCGGGCCCGGCACGGGGCAGCCCTTGTGCCAGAAGGGTCCCCCCTGCTCCCCCGGCTTCACGCATGCAGGGCAGGGGTGGGGGAAACAGGTCTTTTCACGCCTTTTTCCTCTCCCATTCAAACCACAGAGGGGGAGGAAATTTCTGGGGTACACGGGACCTCCAGGACACCATGGATGTGTATTTAATTGCTAGATGCAATGTTTCTTTTTGACTTTTTAGTTAAACATGACTAAAACAACTAAACATGCAGAATGTCTGCAGGATCAGTTTGACTTGCACAATATTGCACTTCAAGGGAGTGGTGATGACTGAAAAAAGATGCTATCCTAACACTTAACTCCTTATTCTAGTTAGTCCCTAAGACCGCCTCTGTCAGCTCCTATGAGCCAAGACACCATACATGATAGTGTCTACTCTGAGGATGAACTGTGAAAATCTGAAAGTAAATTCATTAATGCTTCTAACTGATGCCCCAGATTTTTCCTGTCTCAGTAGGTCTGGCATGACAGATACACTCCTATGAAGTCCACATTAAATAACTTCTTTACTACAGCCAACATTATTGTGTCTTCTCTTCTGAAAGAAGGTTTACCAAGGAAATCTGATCCAAAACTCTGTCATCCCACTGATGGTTGGATGTGCCTACAATTTTTGTAGCAGAATAGTTCATAGCATAAGATTAGTGCTAAACCAGCACAGACACAGCATGTGATATTTAAAGGTAGAGATTTCTTTTGTTGCATTAGTGCATGATACAGGTTCCTCAAAATACTGGGTAATTAAGGGCAACTGTGTGAGAATCATGAGATGGAATGAATTTATCAGCTGCCTAGTATGCTAACTAGCTACAGAGGAGTGTTAAGAGAGTAGTACTCTCCAGCTGTTGGTGAAATGCTTATGTGCAAAATCATTATCATAGGAAAAATGATTGTTTTGTAGCATTCACTCGGTGTATTTGGGCATTTCCAAGTGCAAAACATCCCTAAATATGAATATACAGCAAGTATGTCTGCATGGAGTTGTCTGCATGGCATGTTACAGGCCTGTACATTCTGTCTTACCCACACATACAGTAGGCAATGAAATATCTGTGCTCTCATTTGAACTGCTGTCATTGCCAAAACCAATGTATTTTTCATTAGTGATTGTCAGAGTTGCCCATTAAGATGGAAAATTAATGCAGAGATCTGTAGCCATTTGGACAAAGCAGATCTGGAGTTACGGATACTTGACATAACACTGATTCTGAATCTGGTGGAGTGAACCACTGCACACATAGGTTCAGGCTGAAGAGTTTGTAATAATTCTGCTGGATGAGCATCTCAGCATGCAGCACCCTGCAGAGTGCAGGGTGCTTAAACACTTGCTTCAAGAAGGGGACTGCTTTTCAAAACCAGTCGTCTCCTGACTTCAAGACCTAGGAAGTAGCATAGGTTTGTCCACCACTAAAATGCAGAATGTTATTTTAGTATTCTCAGCATAAAAGTAGGGTCATGATTTATTAGTAATCATGTTACAAAACTGATACATTATTTACATGTGCGTTGTTTAAGTAGATACAATTGTATCCATAGAGGATTGATAAGTGGAAAGGAAGAATTCAAAACACCATGTTCCTGAATTAACAATGATGTGTCTTGCACCTGAAACCATATTTAGCAGCTAATTTAACTGACAGGCAAGGAGAAGGAGTTCTGTCATGCAGCTCTTTTTTTCTTTTGACTTTTAGCTATCATGCTGTTGCAAAGACTTAGTGCATAATACTGTGCAAAGCCTTCTTCCCTCCCTCCCCCTTTTTTTTTTACAGTACATTCTCTTTCACCAAGTAGCAACTTACATTTTTTTCTAGAAAAAATAATTTTATTCTTCAAAAGAATACCAATATTTAGAAAACAAAAATATCTTACCAGCTGTCCCATAGAAAAAAGTATAGCTAAGATGCATTAAAGAACAACAAAGACATACAAAGAAATTCAGATTTTTAAACCTAGAAATTCCTACTGAAAATACACTGAATGTTGATGAAGGGAACAGGCAGCTCTAAACCCAGAGAAGTCAGTTGGAAGGGTTGGTGGCTTGGCTGTCTGATCAAGACCCCTGAGAGCAGTGCAGATGGAAAAAGACAGGGACTGAAGAAGGAAAAAAGAGAAGTTCATGTCTCTTCAGTGCTTTTGGTAAATCTGTAGCTTCATTGCTTTTTGTGAGTAGTGAGAACATGGAGAAACATCAGCAAACACTAGTCAAAATAGAGTGAAAAAAGTTTGGTGATATTAAATGTCAGAAAGTCAGGACAAGCTCTTCAGGTGGTGTAAATTAATATAAGAAATAGTCTTGATCTTCTGAACTAATGAAATGATAATAACTTAAGGTCAATGTTTAGCCTGAATTAACTGTTTAATGTATTTATTTGCTTTGATTTGGGGGATTTAGTGTTAAAAAAAACTTTCTGGGAGTCCAGCATTGGAGAAATAGAGCTAAATAAATGCAAGGCTAGCTACTCAGTGGCTATACATCCTTGCTCCCACTCCTCCCAGCAAGATCCCAGTGAAGAGTTGTAGAGCTGACACCCATAGTTAGCATGTGTGAAGAAGAGGGTTGGCACTCATAGGCATTGTTGACCAGTGCCAGGCTGGAGGCATTTCAGACAGCATGCCCCATGCTTCCTCATCATGCTAAGAATTCAGTTGTTTTCTCTGCACCTGTCAAAACAAAAACTATTATGTCTCCCACCCCAAAACATGCAGATTAATAAAGGCTGGGGGTGAGGAGGGTTTGCTGATTATTGATGGTAATGATGGAGAGTGGGTGGTGATTGCACATTGCAGAAACCTAGAAGAAAGGCAGTGTGATATAATTTCACCCTGGGAATCTATTGCTATGGCAACAAATAACAGATTTTTTTTTTTTTTTAAATAGAGTTCAATACAAAAGTACCATAAAAGCAGATAGAAGATTTTTAACAAACCTTTTCTCCTCTTTGCTCATAGTTTATTCATTTGCATTATCACAGACACTTGTAAGCATGAAAAATAAGTGTTTGCAGCCCACAGATGTTTCCCCTGAATGAAACGAAGTATTTCTGTGTTAGCTTTAATGACTTGGTGTAGATTCACAGCAAAAAAAAAAACTTGTGGTGTTCTTGATGATCAATCTACAGACCACTTAAGAGTTTACGTTCATGTAAGAGTTTACATGCGGCAATGTGCAATTGTGGCCAAGAAGGCCATTGGGATCCTGGGGTGTGGATCTAGCAGATTAAAGGAGGTTCTCCTTTGGGATCCTAGAGTGTGTCTAGCAGATTAAAGGAGGTTCTCCTCCCCCTCTACTCTGCCCTGGTGAGACCCGATCTTGAGTACTGCATTCAGTTTTGGGATCTCCAGTTTAAGAGGGACAGAGATCTGCTAGAGAGGGTCCAGCAGAGGGCTAAGAGGATGATTAGGGGACTGAAGCACATGACTTATTAGGAAAGGCTGAGGGACCTGGGGCTTTTGAGCCTGGAGAAGACTGAGAAGGGATTTAATAAATGTTTATAAATAGCTGAGGGCTGGGGGTCAGGAGTGGGGGGACAGGCTCTGCTCATTTCCTCCCTGTGATGGGACAAGGAGCAATGGATGTAAGCTGCAGCACAGGAGGTTCCACCTCAACACAAGGGGGTACTTCTTTACTGTGAGAGTGACAGAGCACTGGAACAGTCCTCCCAGAGAGGTTGTGGAGTCTTCTTCTCTGGAGACATTCAAGGCCCATCTAGATTGTGCTAGTTTGAAGCTAGCTAGAATGTTTAGGTGAGAAGAACTAGATTACAAACTGTGAAAGGGAAACAATGGTGGTGTCTACTTCACTCCTAGGCTTGCTGAGATGTATAAAAACTAGAGTGTAAATATAGATAAGGAGTTGCTCTCTGTCCAGGCTGTCAGCTGCATCTCTCTCTCTCTCACTAACCTCACCTACCATCTCTCTAATTAATCCATTTGCTTCCTATTCCCCCTGGCCGACTCTCCATTCTTCCTTGAGCACAAGGCAACGTCTGGGATAAGGTTGAGGGGTGGGAGCAGGTGGAAGGATGGTTGGGAGCCCCTCCTGGGGACTCAGGTTTCTGGGAGGGCTGTTGTGTTTCTGTATTACCATTTACCTTGTATATTTCTGTATGTAACTGTATATACTGTAAATATCTGCTTGTATGTTGTGCTAAGCTGTAAATAATAAGCTTCATTCAATTTCCAGAGCTGGCTGAGTCTAGTCTGGGTGATTTCCAAAGTGTGTGTGTGGGGGTAACGCCCAAACCACCACATAGATGCATTCCTCTGTGACCTGAGCAACATTGTATGGTCCTGCTTTGGCAGAAGGGTTGAACTCAGTGATTTCTTTGGGTTCCTTCCCAACCCCTGACATCCTTTGATCCTATGAACTGTTAAATTGTTCCTCCAGTTTAGCAAGATGTATCCGAGGTCAAGACTTAACACACACCATTTTCTCTTTTGTATAGATAATTAATGAAAACAATTAAAGCCAAAGTAGGTTTAGATGCCCATTACAGGATACTCTGCCAGCAGCATTTTGCTTCAGGAACTGCTGTGGCTTGATCTGGTGAACAGATGCTTAGGGAAGAACCTTTCTGTATTTTCTGAGTAAGAAAGGTTTAAGCTCTGCAGTGCTAATCACCCTGCTACAGGAAGAAGCAAGGCCTCTTGTCAGAAGGCCAAACAGAAATCCAGAAGTCAGAAGAATACTGCATGGCTCCATGCCATCATAGCCTGCCAAAACCCTGGGATCAGCAATTTGAGACTGCTGGAGACAAAGCTGCTGGTATAGGGTATAGTACCCAGTCCTGATTTTCTTTCCTTTTTCGGTGTTTAAATAAGAATTACAAGTTGCTAGCTAGATGAGCCAATGATCAGCGTGTACTCAAGATCTGTTTCTGTATATCTCTTCAAAGCATCCTTATTTTGTTCTTCTAGGCTTCATCCCTCCATTTTCCATTAAATGCTACACTATGATAATCACTTTTATGCTCAGACATGTTAATTTCAATCACATACTCATGTTTACACTGTTTTAGCTCTATACCAGACATAATTATGTTTGGGCTTGGGTTTTTTTTAATTTGTTTGTTTGTTTGTTTGGGGTTTTACCATACTTGGTGTGTGTTGGTCTCTCTAGTTCGAGTGATAGAAGGAGAGGAAATGCCCTCACATTATGCCAGAGGAGGTGTAGATTGGATATTAGGAAAAAATTCTTTACTGAAAGAGTGGTCAGGCATTGGAACGAGATGCCAGGGAACTGGTGGTCACCGTCCTTTCAGGTGTTCAAAAAATGCATAGACATGGCATTTTGAGGTGGTTTAGCGTGCACTGGAGTGTATTAAAAAGGGTGACCTCATTGCCGTCTACAACTACCTGAAAGGAGGTTGTAACCAGGTGGGGGTTGGTCTCTTCTGCCAGGCAACCAGCAACAGAACAAGGGGACACAGTCTCAAGTTGTGCTGGGGGAGGTATAGGCTGGATGTTAGGAGGAAGTTCTTCACAGAGAGAGTGATTTGCCATTGGAATGGGCTGCCCAGGGAGGTGGTGGAGTTGCTGTCCCTGGAGGTGTTCAAGAAAAGACTGGATGAGGCACTTGGTGACATGGTCTAGTTGACTGGATAGGGCTGGGTGATAGGTTGGACTGGATGATCTTGTAAGTCTCTTCCAACCTGGTCGATTCTATGGTTCTGTGTATTTTAAAATACCTGTAGGCTTTTCTTGAAACATTTAAATTATTTTTTTCACCTTTTGCTTCTAACATAGAACTTGGCAAGAAGAATTCAGCTGCTGTGAGATATCTTAAGCTCCATGCACAGAAACTTCTGGGAACATCAATAACATCAATGGTCAAATTACAAATTTAGTGAAGAAAGACTGCATGCCTACAGCAAGAGGCACTGAGTTGAAGAAAGCAATTTATCTCTGTATGAATAGTTTGCACAAAACACAAAGAAAACTCAAAACTAAAACAAGAAACAGAGAAGAAACAAAAGAGAACCAGGGACCCATTTTGACAGAAGACAAGGTTAAACACCAAGATGGGACTCTCACAGCTTTTTCTGCAAGATACGGGTAAGATGAGAGATGGATGCCGTTCTGTTTAAAAGTCAGGCTGGTCAGGTACTGAAGTACTGACATCTCATATTTTTACTACATTTTGCATACATGTGTAGGAAATTAGATCACCAGGCATTGCTCACCATTAGATCATCTTGGGAAGGTGGTTGGGGACCTTGTAATTTGTGTTTAGTACCAACCTTACTCAAACAGCTTGGCAGCACCCATTTCCTCATATTTGCTGTCAATCAAGGCTGCAAACAGACCTTAGCATGTGTTAGGTGTTCTGAACATGAGAAGATAGGGAAAGAGGAAAGTCTTATTGGGGCATATTGAGGTGTGGCAGTATTTGCCTGGAAGAACCATCTGTAAGGAGCAGTGGTGCTGAGAAATTTTCTGAGACCAATTTTTGCATCTCAAGTGTCTTACCTATAAATTATTAATTTAATCAAAAGACTCTGTCCAGCAGACAAAGCTTCTCTCACTGTTATGGAGGCAGGAATTAATTTGGCCGAGTCAGGAATTTATAAAAATAGAGTTATTTTATTTTCCTGAAAACCCGCCCCCAAAACTATATACAGAAGATAATTTAGATTTAATTAGCAGGTTCTTAGTTGGTTGAGAATATCTACATGGAGGCCACAGGTAGACTTCACTAATTTTGAAGTCAGAAGTTGGAAAAGGCTTGAGCTATTAAATATAGCGTTCCCCACTATAAAATAAGGCTGAGCCCAAAGCTACTCACAAACAGAAGCACGCTGGCTTGAAAGGAAGGGCGATTCAAATCGCTTGTGCCTTCGCGGTCTTTCAGAAGTCTCCCAGGGTCGTTAAGGAGCTATGAAGCTGCACAATGCGGGTGCTTAAGGTGAAGCCGACCTTAAGAGCTTGTCTTCGGAGCGACAGGGGCTCTGTGTGTAGAAGCTATCCAGGTGGGGGGAGAACTCCAAGGCAGGAATGAACTCCATGGCAAAAGCACCCTAAGGCGGGAACCCCAAGGCGGGAAGTCCCCCCAATATTTATACCCTTCCTAGACAAAGAGCTGAGTTACCACTTCCTAGGCGCGAAGAACACAGCCAATCCCCAGCTGAGTCCAGTGTGGGCCCCGCACGGGGCACCCCTCGTGCCTGAAGGGTCCCTTGCTCCCCTCCTTCACGCCTGCAGGCAGTGGGGGGAGAACGGGTCTGTTTGCCCCTTTTTTCCTCTCCCATTCAAACCACAGAGGGAGAGGAATTTTGGGATACATGGAACACTCCATGACACTAACATAATTGGTGCTCACAGAAACTGTAATGCTTACTGGATGGAGAGTGACTGAATTATATTTTCATGATACTGAAGAAGTGAAAATGGGTCTCAAAGCTCCTGCTGCATGACAAACAGGGGTAATCCCATGCACCTTGTTTGGCTTTTGCTTTTGGTGTTTGCTTTTAATATTTATTTTCTCTTGCTTTCAAACAACACTACTAGTTATGCTGCTGGCAGGCCTGCTGAAGCAAGCTGGATCCTTAGTACTGCTGCCAGTGTCAGTGGAGTGTCAGCTTGTCCTATCCCTTTGTGTTGCTAGTGGAGCTTAAAATGAGCATAGCTCTTCTTACGTGTTTGGACAGGTAACTTCACGCAGTTTTTCAGAGGGTGCTTTTTGTTATTATGTTTTCAAAACACTAATCACAGGAAATTCACCTGTTTTGTTACTGTAAGCAAAAACTTTACGCCAGGCGTAAATCCACCCTCTGTGTTCTTCTAAGGCTGGTAGCTACTGGGGAGGCTGGATACTCTGGAGCAGTTTTGGTTTGCTGCTAGCTAAGCCTAACACATCATGATACTTTTTAGAAACAAGCTGCATTTTTTATGAACCCATTTTTTTTCGTATCAAAGGATGGGAATTTATGCAGCAGAGTTCCCACCAACAAAAGAAAAGTAACAATTTACCTCCTGTTAAACAATACAAATTTACTCTACCTTGTATTTCTGTAGGCTACAGTAAAGGTGTAAGTTTTTCTGTGGAAAAGCCTTATTGAATAGAACAGGGAAGAGAACAGTAAGAGTCCACAGAAATTCAGTGACTAATAGCTTTGAATGGAGAATTAATCCCTGTTGCAGCACTTTCTAGGTTGTTCTGAGTATTTTACGGAAAGATTGCCATTCCCCATTAAACACCATAGGAATTTTCCATAAATGATATTTTTTGAGCATTTGGGACTGGAAGCAGCCCTGAGGGTTAGGAAGCACTATCCATTTCTTTGACTACTAAAAGGCATCATTTAGTCTGCTAAATTAGTCAACTAGTCCCTAGTTACGTGGGTGTAATTTCTCTGGGACCACAAGGCCTGGGACCATAAAACCTGAATTTCATTGTGATGTTGCACTTAATTAGAATCACCACTGTAATCAAAGGGTTTTGTTGCAGCTTTACCCTGGTAGAAGGAGAATCATAGAATCAGTCAGGGTCGGAAGTGACCACAAGGATCATCTAGTTCCAATCCCCCTGTCATGGGCAGGGACACTCTACCCTCGATCGGGCTGGCCAGAGCCCCATCCAGCCTGGCCTTAAACACCTCCACGGACGAGGCCTCAACCACCTCCCTGGGCAACCCATTCCAGGCTCTCACCACTCTCATGGTGAAGAACTTTATCCTCATGTCCAACCTGAACCTACCTATCTCCAGCCTCGCTCCATTCCCCCTAGTCCTGTCACTCCATGATAGCCTAAAAAGTCCCTCCCCAGCTTTTTTGTAAGCCCCCTTCAGGTACTGGAGGGCCACAAGAAGGTCACCTCAGAGCCTCCTCTTCTCGCGACTGAACAGCCCCAACTCTTTCAGTCTGTCCTCATAGGAGAAGAGAAATGGGACTGTCATGCTTAGAATCAGCAATATAATCCACACTATACGGCTTGGCTACACTACTGCAGAATTTGGTACTGTTTAGGCATCCGCAAATATATTATTATATTGGTGGGTTTTAATACATACCATAGTGTGTGTATTATTTTAATACGTACCATAGTGTAAGTGTTATTTTAATACACATCATAATACATTTCATAGTGCTGAAATTGTGCCTGCACGTAGGCTGCAGAAGGAAATCCTACTGTACATTCAGAGATTGCACGCCCATGAATGACACCTAGTCTATGCAATTCAGGTATCCTAGCAACCTCCATGAATCACGATCTTTGTTTCCCTGTGACTTGTTTATACAGAAAACACTGCTAGCATGGGGCCGGCCCTTCCATTCTTTACTGCAGTAAAGAGAAAGACTGCAGAAATGGTCCCACCATCACTGGGGTGAGTCATGGGGGAAAGATCATCTACTTCTGTACTCTGTGGTGTGAACTGCTTTGTGCTGGGTGACTGTACAAGCATTAGCACCTACTGAGTTTTCTGACAGTTATGCAGTTTTAATAACGGAAAGGCTTAGTTTGGCAATCACACAGAAAATAAGAAAGTATCACTTAAAACAAACCCTCTCAAATATATTTTTTTAAGGAAAAGAAAGAATTTAAGGACCCTTTGTGCTCACCAGGTCACACTGCATGCATCACTGAGAAGAAGGTGGCTCAGGAGAAAGCAAATTCCTTTAGTGGCTGACAGTAAGTGATTTTCCTTGCTAATGCTTCTCTCCATTGTCTTAGGTTGGAGAAGGGAACCTCTGGTCTCCCTTGCTACCATTTGCAGTAGGACTAGGAAACAGACTTGGCTCCAAACCAGACCCATCAAGCAACCAACAATGAGTTTTTTCAACCCTTTGTTTTGGCAGGTGAACAGAAAGAAGGTGATACTGCAATTTGCTCTTATGTAGGAGCATGGATAGATAACGCTGTGTAGGTGAATAACTGCGGAGCAGAGTCCTTGGGCTTGTAACTTTTGGTCGAGATATTGTTTCCTTGTGGCCCTGAAACTTCTGTGCAAGAGAAAAGGCTTTCCTTAACAGTTTTCCTAAAGTAAGATTGTCTGTCACAGTGTCATATATTGCAGAGAAAGAAGAGAAAGACTGAATCATCACTATGACTGGAGCGGAACAAGACTAGCTAGCCATAAATGATTACTTACCTGATTATCTCTGTCTTCATTGGTGTTGGTTCATACATTTGTTCAAAACATAAAGTTTCTAAAGCCACTGCAATTAAATGGTGTGGGGCAGAAAAGGAAGAATTTCCATTAAACTCATGAACAAGGCAACAAAAGCCTCAGAGAATCTTGTACATCCTCCTCCAGATGAAGAGTATTCTTTCTTTGCTGAGAACTTGAATGTTTGTAATCTTTATTCAAAGTGCAGCCTCAAATAACCTAAATTTGGTACTGCAGACAGTAGAAGTAAATCACAGGAGTTAAGAAATTAAATGTAAGATGAGGTTCAGACATAAAATACCATTCTAGGTTAAAAGAAAGTTCAGATCACAGTTGCAGAACAACAACAACAAAAGGTGTGTTCCTGCTACAAAAAAGATTCTCCTACACACTCTTGTACAGGTATAGGTGGTGGCTCCAAGTATGCATGCAGTAATCTCAGTTTCAAGATTTCAGGCTGGTTGGCCTATGAGAAGTTAAACATTAGTTTTGGCATTATACAGTGTGCAAGCCACCTCCACACTTCACACTTTCACTTATGGTGCTAACAGAGAGGCCAAAGATGTGAGTAATGCAGTGACTGTGTCTGAACCACATATTTTGCGTCCAGGGAAATACTAACACACTTCACTGCTGAGCACTCTGCTGTGGTCAGAGCTGTGTTTTTTTGACAACTCTTTCTTCCTCACCCCAGTGTGAAACTGGTAAAAGAAACGTTTTGCTCACACAATTTTATCTACAGGGGTGTCTGTTGTATCTGCTGCATCAGTTATATTTGTTAAATGTTGTAATTAGCTGTGCCGGGTAGGCTGCAGTTCTTTACAGTCTGAACTACTTTTCTTGTTTCTCAGCAATGTAGGGGCATCCTGAAGTCTTCCAAGGAAGAATATGTACCCTTCCTGACGGCACTTTGCTTTCTTCATACTGGAATTACAGGTGTACTATCTAAAGGAGCCTAACATTCCTTCATTTTAAAATTTATTCTTTCATTTCTATAGTGTATTTGTTCTTACCTACTTTTCACTCCATTTGACCCACCTCACATCTCTTCATCTTGCTTCATTTCCCATTGCACTTCTGGTTTCGGTTGTTTGATGTTCCTTCTGCCTCAGCCACCTCTTGGCATATGGACCCTGTCCAGTTTGTTGAGGCTCTGAGCCACAGATTAGAGCAGAGTGGCAACCTGGGGCAACCTTGTGTTTCCTCCTTCCAAACTTAGACATCGGTGAAAAAGTGCCCTCAGTCTGTCAAATCTTCAGTCAAGGGTCTTTGAGCCTTGGCCTGTGATCATCGTCCTCTCTTCAGTGATCCTAGAAATCAGAGAGAACACTGAAGGCATTTTCTGTAAAAATCCTGATACAAAACATGTTGTACCTTTTCCAGTTTTAATTCTGCTATTCCCATCACCATTTCCAGAAAACAACGATGAATTCTGATCTCTGTTTTCCTCTGGTAACAGAGTTCACTAGAATGACCTTGTATTTCTTGACAGCACCAGGTACCCCCTGACCATTTTTTTCTCTGACATTTAACAGTCACTTCAAAGGTATAATCTGTTTACAGCTCTTGCAAATATCTGCCTCATATGACACTGATGTCCATGAGCACAAACTGACGGCACTCTATAGCAGCTGGCTGTTTATGAATCTAAAAGGAAACACAGGGGCAACACCACTTACAGATAAATGGAAATCAGAGAAGTGCTTATAATGGTGAAGTTCAACAAGTTAGGACCATGGAAAAGATGTTGCCTCATGAACAAAGTGGATGGTATCCAAGAAGCTGGTAAGATAAGCAAATCCATCAAATGAGACATATTTTCATCTGTGATTATATGTGTTTTGACCACAAAGGAGTTTTTTGGGAATCTCTTGCCTCAGATGCAGCTGTAAAGAACACAAGGCAATCTCAATTCAGCATTCACAGATTTATTAGAGTATAAAGCCTCATGTTTTGATGTGACCAATGATGTAAGAATGAAGTTTCACCTCCAGCACAAGAGGACAAACCAGCTAAGAAAATGTGCTTGACATGAGTTTACTTCCAGTGTTTCTACAACATGGTTGCCGTTTGCAGACCATAAAAGAGAGTGTCTTCCCGTACAGATTCTGGATAAAAGAACATGATAACAGAAGTAGTACTGATGGTTCCCACCACTCAGCTTTGGACTTCTTTAGACATCATGCTTTTAAGCAGTGTATCTTACATAGACATTAAAAGGCCTCAATGAACCTTCTCTAAGGAAAAGAACACAGTAATGTCTACCCCCACTTCTTTCTAAATCTGACGTTTGCCCTTCATGATTGTTATGAGTGGTTACTGGTGAAGAGTGCAGCTAATGGCTGCAATAATAGAAATAATCTCATTTCAACTGTTGTGAGAAGAGCTAACAAGCCTTGCCTTACCAAAACCCATACCTGCTTTCATGCATTAGATAGTGTGAGTGAGCAGAAAGGATGGAGCTGGGAAGGTCCAGGAGAAGACTATGGTTGTTGCCTGATTCCAGGCCTGGAAGTTCTTGAGAACCTTTTAGCCTGTGGGAGAAAGTTTGCCTGATCACAAGGCTCTTGGGACAGAGCAGTAATTAGGCTTGATAAATATTTTTGTCATTTGATTCAAGGTATCTAGAAGTCAGGGGGACTGCCACAAGAAGTAGCTCAATGATACGGGTTAGATCTTTTAGTCTGACATACAGGTCCTATTTCCCTCTCATCTAGACTACATTGTATTTTCTTCTACTTTCTATGCAGTTCAGACTGGAAGACACAGTTCACTTGTAAATGAGGTAGATTATGTTAGACTCCATAATCCTGTCCCAGCAGGGCAGAACATCACTCACTGAGGAAGCTGCATTTCATGGCTGCTAAAGTTGCCTTCGATTAGTCCCTTTGCCTTCCAATAGTGAGTCACCTCCTTCTTTCCTCCTGTGAAAGCTAATCTTAGTTGTCATTTTGGGACAAACATTTTACAACTGCAAAGTTATTCACTAGTGCCTTTCTATTTACAACAAACTTCCCACATTCTGTTGTCTTGTGGTAAATTTGAACTTCATAGAACCAGCAGGAATGGCACTGTACCCTACTTTAAAAAGCCTGAGAAGAAAGATGTGTGATACAAGACGCTGGGAAGTGGGGAAGGGCAAAGGAATAGTTTTCCATGGAGATGCTTTGAGATGCGTATTTCTTTCTGAGGAGGTGGAAAGGAAGCTGAAGCTCGAAGAAACTATGGGTCATTCATTACCTTGCTGTTATCCAAGCTCAAAAGTCACATATCTGAGGCTGGTGGAAGGCCTCTTCATAAACAGCATTACACAATCCTACTAGATAAGGGGAATCCATGTAAGAAAGGTAATCACTTGGAATAAATGCTATTGTGTGACTCTGTAAACACAGATAACTGTTTGCCACGAAGGTTTTACTTCCTGCTCGGGAAATTATTAGTGACCAAGGAGTACGGTAAAAGGTTAACCCTCCTGGGGGAGTGGTCTTGCATCTGCCCCCAGGTCCTCCTGACTCCTCCCCGGGGGGTGGGTCTGAATCTGGCTCCAGGTGTAGTGGTTAGCTCACTCCCACTGCCCATCTAGCCCCCTATAAAAACAGAGGATCTTCCTGTTTCCCTCCCTCTTGCCCTGCCTCTNTTCTACATCAAATTCCTTTCTCTCCAAAAGGGGGCAGAGGAGAAGGCATCCTATAATTGTATTGGTTCTGTTAGCTATATATATAGAGAGAGAGTCTCTGGGAAATTTAAACTAGAATAGAGACAAGTACCTACACCTTTGCTAGAGGGAAACATCAAATCCTGTTTAAATCTGTGTGATGGAAAGTAAGACAAGGAACCAGAACACAATTGGCTGTCCAGACTCTAGTGATACCAGCCTCTAACAAATTACTGTGAAAGTTTGTTCAAACACTTGGATGTGTCTGAGTATTGCTAGATGCTACTTTGTTCTACAGCTATTTTTTTTTCTAGGTTGAATGCAACAAGGCAGCAACACAGTCAGAAGACCTAATAGCAGAGGAAGGAGACATCCCCAGTGAAAGTGCTTCTGCCTGATGTTGGCCTCTGGGCTAACAAAGGTTTGTTGGTGCTGACTTGAGGCACATGGCTCCCAGCCTGCCCGTGGGACTATTGTGAGCAGCTTGAGTTCCAAGAAATTATACCCCAGATGTGTCTTGATGAGATTGTGCAATATGAACAGATTGATTGTTTCTCCAGAAACTGGGTCGTCCTGCTCCTATCACTTGCTTCTAGGTTGATTCTAGTGTTACACCATCAGATTTGTTAGATTGGTTTAGGGTAACAGCCTTTTGAAGAAAATACTTAGCATTTTCCCCTCTTCACTGTTAGCTATTGACACAAGATGCAATCCTGCAGTTGCTTTGCATTTTCATAGGAAAGAGGCAAGTGGTGGCTCTGGGGAAAGGCGCAGCATGGTTTCCAGACTAGTTCGTGCTGCGTTACTAAGAGACTGTGCTTTCTGAACCTAACAATCTCTTTTACTGTCATTCACTGTAATATACCATTTCTGTGCCAACACCGATTTATTACTTACAGGGAAATATAATGTTACAAAGGAGCAAAACATTTCTATCAGTCTTTAATCCATCTTGGTGAGTAGGAAATAAGAATGAACATGAGCTCAACCTGTTTGTCACCGGTGAGTGTAAGATTCTGAGAGGAAAAGTGTTGGGTCGATGGCTAAAAATTACTCATTGTGGCATTTTTTTTTCCCTTCCCTCTAAACCTTCTGTCAAATACTCCTCACCAAATACCATTTACACCTCATCAGAACTATTCTACTCTTGTGGATTCCAGATTCGGATTGCGGTGTGTTTCAGGTGATGAGAATCTGGAAAGGTGTGACTCCCTTTTAGGAGAGACAGGACAGCAAGGTGAGCTGGAGAAGTTACACTTTATGTGAAAGAGCAATTGGAATGTATCAAGCTCTCCATGGAGGTAGATGAAGATTGAGTTGAGAACTTGTGGGTAGACATTAAGGGGCAGGCCAGTATGAAAGACTGTGGTTGCTTATTACTGACCACCTGATCAGACCTTCTACATACAGCTTAAAGGAGCCTCACAACAATGGGCCTTGGTTCTCATGTGGGACTTGAATCACCCTGATACCTACTGGGAAGGACACACAACCAGTCAGGTACAGTCCAGAAGGTTTGTCTGACATATAAATGATAACTTTTTTGCCTCAGATGGTGGAGAAGATAACAAAGAGAGGAGTACTACTGGATCTAGTGCTGACAAATGAAGAGGGATTGTTGGAAGACATTATCGTTGGGGGTAGCCTTGGCAGTGGTGATCATGAGGAGACAGAGTTCAGGATCATGGGTAGCAGGCACAAAACAACAAGTAGGATTACAACTTGGACTTCAGGATAGCTAACTTTGTCCTTTTCAAGAAACTACACAGAGAAATCCCTTGGGTTAGACTCTGGAAGGTAGAGGGGCTCACGAGATCTGGCTGATATTCATGGGATCACAGGATATTAGGGGTTGGAAAAGACCCAAGGAGATCATCCAGTCCAACCCCCTGCCAGAGCAGAACCACACAATGTAGCACAGATCACAGAGGAACACATCCAGATGGGCCTTGAAAGTCTCCAGAGAAGGAGACTCCACAACTTCTCTGTGGAGCCTGTTCCAGTGCTCTGTGACTCTTACAGTAAAGAAGTTGTGTTGAGGGGGAACTTTCTATGCTGCAACTTACACCCATTGCTCCTTGTCCTATCACAGGGAGCAAGTGAAAAGAGGCTGTCCCCCCCCACTCCTAACCAGCCCTCAGATGTTTATAAACATTTATTAAATCCCCTCTCAATCTTCTCTTCTCCAGACCAGTCCACCAGCACTCCCAGGTCCCTGTCCACAGGACTTTTCTCCAGCAGATCACCTCCCAGCCTGTATTGGTGCAGTTTATTATTCCTCCCCAGGTGCAGGACTCTGCACTTGTCCTTGTTGAACCTCATTTGGTTTCTCTGTGCCCAGCTCTCCAGTCTGTCCAGGTCTCACTGGATGCCCACACAGCTTTCAGCTGTATCAGCCAAGCCTCCCAGTTTGGTGTCACCAGCAAACATGCTAGGCAGACACTCTGTCCCCTCATCAATGTCAAAGATGGTGTTGTTGAACAGGACTGGACCCAGCACTGATCCCTGGGGGATTCCACTGGTTACAGCTCTCCAACTGGTTACAGCTCTCCAACTGGAACTAGCACCATTGACCACTGCTCTTTTGAACTCTATCTTGTAACCAGTTCCTAATCCTCACTGTCTGCTCTTCCACCCCACAATTCCTGATCTTGCTCACTAGAATATCATGGGAGACAGTGTCAAAGGCCTTGCTAAGGTCAAGGTAGACTACATCCACTGGTCTCCCTGAATCTACCCATTCATTTACGTCATCATAGAATGCTATCAGGTTAGTCAAGCATGACTTCCTCTTTGTAAATCCATGCTGACTACTCCTGATAACCTTCTTCTCTTCCAAATGCCTTGAGATCCTCCAAAAGGAGCCACTCTATCATTTTTCCAGGAGTGGAGGTGAGGCTGACTGGTCTATAGTTCCCTGGAACCTCTTTCTTGCCCTTTTTGAAGACAGGAGTGACATTGGCTCTCCTCCAGTCCTCAGGCACCTTTCCTGCCTGCCACAATTTGGCAAAGATGATGGAGAGTGGCAGAGCGATATCAGGCAGTTCTCTCAGCACCCTTGGGTGCATCTCATCAGTGCCCATGGACTTGTGAATGTTCAGTTTGCACAACTGATCCCTAACCCAGTCTGCACTGACCAGCAGGGAGCATTCCCTCCTCAGGTTTCCTGTCCTTCATCCAGGGTCTGGAGTACATAGGGGAGTTCAGCCTTAGGTGTAAGGACTGAAGCAAAGAAAGCATTCAGCAACTCTGCCTTCTCTGCATCCTCAGTTATAAAGGCTGTCTACTCGTTTAGCAGTGGCCCCAAACCTTCTCTGTTCTTTCTTTTTCTGCTGATATATTTGAAGAAGCCTTTCTCGTTCTCTTTTACTTCTTTTGCCAGCTTCAGTTCCAAGAGGGCTTTGGCTTTCCTTGTTGCCTTCCTACATGCCCTGACAACTTCGCTATAGTTCTCCCAAGTGACAAATCCCTTCTTCCATGTATAATTATACATTTCTTTCTTCCCTGAGATTTCCTTCAGGAGCTATTTGCTCAGCCATGCAGGTCTCCTAGCACATCTACCTGATTTTTCACTCAGGGGAACACACCTAGCTTGGGCTTGGAGAAAGTGGTCTTTGAAAATTAACCATCTTTCTTGTGCTCCTTTAATCTCTAGAGCCTTACCCCATGGGATTTCTGCAAGCATGTCTCTGAAGCACAAAGTTAGCTCTGCAGAAGTCCAAGGTTGTAATTCTACTTGCTGGTCTGATTCTACCTTGTAGAATACTAAACTCCACCATGTCATGATTGCTGTTCCCAAGACTGTTTCTGACCTTAATGTCCTCAACCAGTCCCTCTTTATTAGTTAATACAAGGCCCAGCAGTGTACCTCTCCTTGTTGACTCCTCCACTACCTGCATCAAGAAGTCATCGATACACTGCAATGACCTCCTGGACTGGCTGTGCCTGGCTGTGTGATCTTCCCAGCAAACATCAGGGTGATTGAAGTTTCCCATGACTACCAAGGAGTTAGCTCTAGAGGCTACCTCCAGTTGTCTGTAGAAGGCCTCATCAACATCTTTCTCCTGGTTTGGTGGTCTATAGTTGATGCCCACAACAATTGCATCTCCTTTCCCACATCCCTTAATTCTTACCCACAAGCTTTCAACCTGTTCTGCCTCCCCCCTAGGATAGAACTCAGCACATTTCAGTTGTTCTCACACAGAGAGAACAATATTCAAGAACCGCTTCCTCCAATTTTAGAATCAGTGTATCCTTAAGAGCAAGAAATCAGGCAAGGGAAGCAAGAAACTTCCATGTTTTATAATGGAACTTCTGAAATAGAAGTGGAATTTCAAGAGAAAAAAAGGTGATGACAGCTTGGGAAGATTGTGGGAAGAATATGCAGAGACAAAACAAAGGAAACAAAGGCCTTCTTAGAACTGAACCTGGCAAGAGATGTCAAGATCAACAGGAAGAGTTTCTTCAAGTATATGCGAGGCAAAAGTAAAACTAGAGACAATGTGGCCTGCTGTTGAATGAGGCAGGTGCCACGGTAATGGAGAATGCAGGGAAGGGGGAGTTACTGAATTTCTTCTTTTTTTCAGCCTTTGCTGCTCAAGTCAGGTCTCAGGAGTCTCTGACTTTGGAGATGACAGAGAAAGTCTGGACAAAGGAAAAGTTTTACTTGCTTGAGGCAGATCAAGTTAGAGATCAGTTAAATAAACTGGATAGCCACAAATCCATGGGTCCTTAGGGGAGGGAGCTGGCAGAAGTCATTGGTGGGCCACTGTCTACCATCTTTAAATGGTCCTGGAGAACAGGCAAAATGCCCAAGTATTGCAGAAAAATCAGTGTCACTGCACTCTTCAAAAAGGACAAGAAGGAAACTACAGGCCACTAAACCTTCCCTCCATCCCTGTAAAGATAATGGAACAACTCATTCTAGGCATCATCTCGAACTGTGTGGAAGAAATTAATGTTATCAGAAGTAGTCAATATGGATTCACCAATGGGAAGTCTTGTCTGACTAATCAGGTAGCCTTCTATGAGGACATGACTGGATGGATAGATGAGGGGAGGGCAGGTAAACATTGTCTACCTTGATTTCAGCAAGACTTTTGACATCATCCCTCCATCATCTTCACAGGTAAGCTTAGAAAGTGTGAATTAGATGAATGGGCAAAGGGCGGATTGAAAACTGGTTGAAAGATAGTTCAGATGGTTGTGGTTAGTAGCACAGAGTCCAGTTGGAGGTCTATGGCAAGTAGTGTTCCCCAGAGGTCAGTACTGGGTCCAGTCCCAGTTATTTATTGGCAACCTGGATGAAGGAGCAGAGTGTAACCCAGCAAGCTTGCTGATGATACAAAGCTGGGAGGGGTGGCTGACACACCGGAAGGCTGTGCTGCCATCCAGCATGGCCTGGACAAGCTGGCAAGTTGGGCAGGGGGTAACCTTATGAAGTTCAACACGGGGAAGTATAGAGTACTAGAACCTAGGGAGGAATAACCCTATGTGCTGGAAAACAGCACTGGAAAAAAGTCTGGGAGTCATGGTTGCCAATAGGATGACCAGGAGAAAGCAATATGCTCTTATGATGAAGAAGGCCAATGGTATCCTCAGATGTATCAAGAAGAGTTTGTGCAGCAGGTTGAGCAAGGTTCTCCTCCTCCTCTACTCTGCCCTGGTGAGGCCTCATCCTGAGTACTTCATCAGCTTCAGGGCTACCCAGTTCAAGAAGGACAGCGAATTGCTTGAAAAGGGACAGCAAACGACTATGAAGTTAGTTAGGAAACTAGAACATCTCTCTTATAAAGAAAGGCTGAGGAACTTGAGGCTTTTTAGCCTGGGGAAGAGGAGACTGAGAGTGTGTCTTATCAATGCTGATAAACATTTAAGGGGTGGGTATCAGGAAGATGATGAGATCAGTTGCTTTTCTGTGGTGCAGAGTGACAGGACAAGGGGTAATGGATGCAAACTGCAACATAGGAATTTCCATCTAAACACGAAGATGAACTTACTCATGTTGAGGGTGGTGGAACACTAGAACAGGCTGCCCAGAAAAGTAGTGGAGTCTCCATCTCTGGACTCTTTCAAAGCCTGCCTGAATGCTGTGTTGTGCAGTCTGCTCTAGGTAAACCTGCTCTGGTGAGATGTAAAGGGTTAACTCTCCTGGGGAGAGTGGTCTTGACCCCTCCCCGGGGGTGGGTCTGAACACTGCCAGGTGTGGTGGTTAGCCCACTCCCACTTCATAAGATACATAAAAGCAGGGGGACCTCCTGTTGCTCTCTCTCCCTGCCTCCCTGCTTACCAGCGTCACCATCCTTGTCCCTGGTTCTCTTTGTTTTACCAGTTGGCCACCACCCATGAGGCAGACAAACCTGGCTGTATTTACACATTTTGTATCTTGTTTTCCCTTCCCTATACCTTTGTAACTTCTCTACCTCAGATACCTTTTATTTATTGTTAAACTTTTCTTCTTTTAAATTCCAAATCGGAGAGAGATTATTTATTTGGGTGTGCTTACCTTTCCTCTCTCTACATCTAATTCCTTTTCTTTGGGAAAGAAGGGGGAAGAGGGAAGGGCATCCTGTAAATTGTTACTGGTTTTATCAACTATATTTGAGTCTCTGGGTGTGCTAGTTTGAGCCTAGCTAGCATGTTTTGGTGAGAAGAACTGGATGATAGGCTGAGAAATGAAAACAATGGTGAGGTCTACTTCCCTCACAGTCTTGCTGAGATGGGTAGCAGGAAAAGCAAAACATTAGATAAGGTCCCTTTTGCTCTGCACTTAGTGCTGGGCTGTCCACTTCTCCTTGCCTGCTGGGGAGCTCGTGGCTGCTAGCTGGACTCCATCTTGCTTTCTAACCTCACCCTCCCTTTGCTTGGCTGCTTCACCTTGCTTTTTAACCCTCTTGGCCGAACCTCCATTCTTCCTTAGGACTGGGGTAAGGTTGAGAGGGGTAGGGGGAAGGTGAGGGGTGGTTGAGAGCCCCTCCTGGGGACTCAGGTTTCTGGGAGGGGAATTGTGTTTGTATTACCTTTTTTACCTTGTATATTTCTGTCTATATCTGTATATACTGTAAATATCTGCTTGTAAATTGTGCCAGCTGTAAATATAAGCTTCATTCAAATTTCCAGAGCCAGTTGAGTCTAGTCTGGGTGATTTCTAAAAGTGTGTGTGTGTGACACCCAAACCATCACACTGGGAAATTTAAATTAGAACCGAGACATGAGGCAGACGTACTAAATGATCCCTATTTCGTGTGAGTATTGAGACTAATAGTTCCATGTGTATTATCAATCTTGGATCTTTCCAGAGCATGAAACAAAGAATCAAATAAATTCTAGAGTGCAGAATATAGCAGCTTCTTTCACTTGTCTTTTTACAATCTTACAGTCAATTATAAAGCAGTTCTCATCTAATTTGTTGTATATGTAGCTTCTGGATGTCCAGACATGAGTCCTATAGTTTGTCCAGGACACAACAAATCAAGGTAAAGCACTGATGCACTCAAGCAGATTGCTAGGAAGTTTGTTTTATGTCTGGATGCGGAGGTCACACGAGTTCATATTTGCAGCAGTTAAATGCTATGAGGCAGAATTTGAAAGGAAATTCTCTATAATTTTTGTAATCTAAACTGATTTACAATATTTGCTGCCAGCAGAGATTGCTCTGGATCAGATGCTGAATAAAGGATTAGAAAATATAACCTATGTGAATCTGTTTATTCACTGGTGAAAGGACCTGACTTTTACTATGGAAGGCACAGGGAAACAGTTACTTTCTACATCCCTCCCACGCTACCTCCACCCTTCTTGCTTGCTTACTTTCCCTTCTCCAGGACATTTTGCAACAGCTGCATCCTGCCCTTTATGAACGGATAGGCTTTTTTCCCTGCCATTTGGCTCCGTTAATGGAAGTTGCAAGTCATGCTGGTTTGCAACAGCTCTGCGATGTACGCAAAAGAAGAAAAACAGGATCAGAGCCCCATGTTCGTGTTTGCTTGTAGCCTAAGGAAAGATCTGAACTCAGATTTGCCAGGAGGAAGAGGCATCTTCTCTGCTGCAACGATTCACAGTGTTTTTCAGTTTGTTTTTTTTTTTTTTAATGGCCTGAAGCCCACAGCTTAAAACTCGATGTTGAATTTGTGCTTCTTTTGATAAGAAAAAAAAAACCAAAACCAACAAACCACTGTGCTTGTATGGGACTGGAAGAATGTAAAACATAGCACTGAGTGCTTTTAAATATGCAGGTAGAAATAGACGGCTTACTTAACATTTTCTTTGGTTTTCTGACATACTGAGGCATGCCTTTTATGAAAACCTGTTCCCTGTTTCTAGGATCTCACAGTAGACTTAACAGCTAGAAAAAGGATAGCTGGATATAAAAGTACACGGACAAACTGTCCATGACGAGTCCCAGAAGTTTTTGAGTGAGGATTTATTTTGGAGATTCAGAGCTGTTATTTTCTTTTCTGGTTTGCTGAGCAGGATTACGGAAGAGTACACATTACCAGTGTTTGGCTGTCCTCAAAGTACAAGAAAAACACCAAAAATAATGTAAGTAAAAAAATTCCAACAGTACCGTTGATGCAAAGACTAGAAAACAGTGGTTGGACTACTATGGAGTGGGTACCTTTGTGTGATATTTTTTTTTTCATTCCATGATTTCAGGTGGAATATTTATTTCCAGAATCTAAAGTAAGGATTGGCAAATATGACAGAAGTCATTCGCAATGAAAGAGGGTTCAGTTCAGGACTGATTTCAGTCATAATTTTACATATTGAAAATAAATGGATACAGTAGTCTGCCTACTGTCAGGTTAGTCTTTAGTAGATTAAATCTTTAGTAGATTAAGGTAATCATCTAGACACATACCAGGGATCTTACCTGGGGTCTTTGTGAAGATACTAAATGTTATTTACAGGTAATGTAAGTTTTCAAATACTGTAATTCTTTGCATTTCATTGCATAAATATTTAATTTGAAGAAAGTGGATACATGAAATAAGGAAGTTTTTACACCTTTTATAGTGGAAATCAGAGCAAATGAATGGAAAGGAAATGCAAGGACAGATGCAGGTTGATCTTTACTAAGTGCTTCTTCAACCAGGGAAGAGCTGTTTCTGCGTAGACTTTAACTGCATTTTCTACTCATTCATGGAATCATAGAATCAACCAGATTGGAAGAGACCTCTAAGATCATCCAGTTCAACCTATCACCCAGCCCTATCCAATCAACTACCATGGCACTAAATGCCTATTTCTGTCTGCTCCAGATAAGCAGTTCTTGCTGCCTCCTTCCAGTATGATGAATTGACAGAATGAGCCTTTTTTTGGCCTTTGATCCCTACCTGTTGTGTGGACGTTGTTAGAATGAAGAAAATAATGTGGAACACCAACTCTCCACACATTCTCTTTTGGGGTCCAAAATGTCTGTGCAACCATCATCCTTGGGGCTTCTCTGAAAACATGGTTATTAGACACCAGGTACTTTTTAACTGGCTTTTAAGTCCCTCTGCTTTAGACAGAGGTTATCTGTTCATCTGCTCTCTCCCTCCCTCGCCTCTCTCCCTCCCCCCCCCACCCCCACCTTCTGGCAATTACAAGGTGGCAGCAGTGCAATTCTGTCTCTGCATATAACCCTGACATTAAGGATTACCAGGTTTTGTCAGAGAAAATGCTTTTAATTCCCTTAGCATTCATTGGCACACATTCTTTCAACTTTCTTCGCAAGTCATAGTAGTATCATAGTATCATCAGGGTTGGAAGAGACCTCACAGATCATCAAGTCCAACCCTTCACCACAGAGCTCAAGGCTAGACCATGGCACCAAGTGCCACGTCCAACCTTGCCTTGAACAGCCCCAGGGACGGTGACTCCACCACCTCCCTGGGCAGCCCATTCCAGTGGCCAATGACTCTCTCAGTGAAGAACTTTCTCCTCACCTCGAGCCTAAACTTCCCCTGGCGCAGCCTGAGGCTGTGTCCTCTCGTTCTGGCGCTGGCCACCTGAGAGAAGAGAGCAACCTCCCCCTGGCCACAACCACCCCTCAGGTAGTTGTAGACAGCAATAAGGTCACCCCTGAGCCTCCTCTTCTCCAGGCTAAACAATCCCAGCTCCCTCAGCCTCTCCTCGTAGGGCTGTGCTCGAGGCCTCTCACCAGCCTCGTTGCCCTTCTCTGGACACGCTCAAGCATCTCAATGTCCCTTCTAAACTGGGGGGCCCAGAACTGAACACAGTACTCAAGGTGTGGTCTAACCAGTGCAGAGTACAGGGGCAGAATGACCTCCCTGCTCCTGCTGGCCACACCATTCCTGATGCAGGCCAGGATGCCATTGGCTCTCTTGGCCACCTGGGCACACTGCTGGCTCATGTTCAGGCGGGTATCAATCAGCACCCCCAGATCCCTCTCTGTCTGGCTGCTCTCCAGCCACTCTAACCCCAGCCTGTATCTCTGCATGGGGTTGTTGTGGCCAAAGTGCAGCACCCTGCACTTGGAGCCATTGAATGCCATCCCATTGGACTCTGCCCATCTGTCCAGGTGGTCAAGGTCCCGCTGCAGAGCTCTTCTGCCCTCCAACCCAGCCACATCAGCCCCCAGCTTGGTGTCCTTACTTTGAAACATGAATATTGAATTAATTGTGTCAAACTTGCTCACAGACTGAGGCTGAGTTAATTTACATGTAAACGATTTATATTATTTTCTGAGCTATTGAATAATCTTTTTTGCAGAAGGGTATCTGAGTGAGTTACACAGCCAAATGCTGCTTCTGTTTCCTGTCCTGTGCATTCTATGTTGATAGTCAGCACTCTGTCAAATTAAATAAATACTTTAATTCTAGTATTCATATTGTGACACTATGTAATTGTTTAGTGCAACGGCTAGACCCCTCTCCCCTGCCTTCTCCCCTGCCTTCTCCCCTGCCTTCTCCCCTGCCTTCTCCCCTGCCTTCTCCCCTTCATTCTCCGAAAGGGAGTGGAACACACACACAAAAAAAAAGTCAGAGTGAGAGTTTTCAGTTGATTTACACAGAGTATTTTACTTCTCTTCTACAAAGATAATCAGATTACATCAGTGTATATATAGAGAACAGAAGGAAAAGGGAAAGGAATACCCATCCAAATCCTGTAACAGGCAAAAATGCAGCTGCCCTGTTAAGGCAGCCTGAGACTCCTCTTCCAGGGTCGTAATGCTCTACAGCCATAAATGCTCTAATCTGATAGTGGGAAATGTTATGTGGTTCAAACCACTGCACACTAGAAACAGAATAACATTTTGCCTGAGCTAGGATTTAGGCAGACCTTTTTATTTCTGTTCTTTGAGAAGACTAGTGGTGTCACAGCTGTTAAAAAACTTGTTACCATGAACATTGTATACGTAGCTTCAAATATTGCCCGCTGAGATTTTTTCAGCACAGTTTGATTGTATGAAGCAAAATATTTGAGATTGTTTGGGGTATTTTTGTATGCTGAGGTAAGACGATTTTGCTTAAGAAGTGAAGCCCGTAGAATCTTTAAACACTAGAACATGGGAATAAGTAGACATAGTACAGCTGTTGTCAGGAAAATCTGTCTCCCTCAGCTAAAATTATTATGCATTTCCTACATACCTGTATTTATTTAAAAAAAAAAAAGTGAACTGCGTTAAGCCTGACAAAAAGCTGTTTGTATTTTCATACTATCACAGATCTTCAGTCTTAAAATAGGAGAAAAAAAATATTTTCTTTGTACTGGAAACAATGTCCTCTTCCATAATCAAAAGGATTCTCTATTTTAACATACAAAATTAATGTGGGCAGACATTTTCCTTACTCCCACAGAAGTTCAGAAGACAAGTTATCTCTATGTGTAAACTCAAGAAAAGAAGCATGTCAGCAGCTGAGCAGATACCACTGATCTAGCAATCAGTAGTCTGTTACTGTATAGAACAGGACTGGCTCTCCTGCCATTGCCATCCTTCTCTTCCAAGAATTCTTGCTTGGGACTGTCTCATGTCCTGCTTCATCAGCCTCTGTGCTGAAGCCTTCACAGTTACTGGAGGACACTGACTAATATTGTTCTACTCATTTTCCTTGTCTTTAAGACAGGAGGTAGTGACCTTGTAACAATGATACTTGGAACAGCATTTGTGGCAATAAAAAACGCAGAGAAATGTTTCACATTTCATTTCCTTTCTGGATCTCCTTTTATAATGGAGTAATGTTTTTGTCATCCAAGATGCTGAGGAAATTTATTGTGTCCTATTTGCTTATATCAGAGCAAAAAAAAAAAGATTGGAAAATTGTGAGAATGTTGTGATTAAGTTAAAAATGAAAGTTGCTTTGTAGTGAACCAATTCAGCTTAATGCCATAATAGAAGATCCCTTGTTTCCTGACATGCTTTAGAAATAGTCATGAAAGAGAACCTGCAGTTCCCTCCCATCTATTTCTAGAAATGCAACAGCACTGGGGACCTGAGTGGGTAAATGCCATCTGCCTACTCACCTGAGTTTTGCATATAAACCTCTCAGCCTTTCATTTTAATTCAAAGAAACACTTACGTGTTGCTAATGAAAATGTACATTGAAGTATGCCATTAAATAAAAAGTGCTGTGCTACAAATTAATTCTGTTGCATGGTGCCCGCTCTGCATAGTCTCCTGGAAGCAATCCCACATGAATCAAAGTTTGGACACCCTGTCTCTAAAAACTGGTCTGATTCCCATTGATGTAACATGCTGGAAGCTTGGATTCTGGAAGACATATGCTGGTTGCAAGGTCATATTTTGAAGTCAGACTTTGGTAAAATGTGGGAAGAGAAGTGCACTCACTTACTAATACTGCCAGAGACTGCTTACCTGATGGAAAAAAAATCAAACAAACAAAACCCACAAGTAAGAATCAGTATAGTCCCCCCGTGTGCCACGATGGCCAAGAGATCAGGCCCAGCCAGCATGGGTTTAGAAAGGGCAAGTCCTGCCTGACCAACCTGATCTCCTTTTATGATCAGATTACCTGCCTGGTGAATGTGGGGCAGGCTGTGGATGTAGTCTACCTGGACTCCAGCAAAGCCTTTGACATTGTCTGCCACAACAAGCTCCTGGCTAAACTGACAGCTCATGGCTTGGACAGATTCACTCTGATATGGGTCAAGAACTGGCTGGAAGGCTGAGCCCAGAGAGTTGTGGTGAATGGTGCCACATCCAGTTGGCAGCTGTCACTAGTGGTGTTCTCCAGGGATCAGTCCTGGGCCCAGTCCTGTTCAATATTTTTATTGATGATCTGGACCAGAGACTTGAGTCCAGCATCAGTAAGTTTGCAGATGACACCAAGCTAGGAGCAGGTGTTGATCTGTTGGAGGGTAGGAGAGCCCTGCAGAGGGACCTGGACAGGCTGGATGGGTGGGCAGAGGCCAATGGGATGAGATTTAAGAAGGCCAAGTGCAGGGTTCTGCACTTTGGTCACAACAACCCCAAGCAACGCTACAGGCTGGGGACAGAGTGGCTGAGAGCAGCCAGGAANTGGGGGTTGGTCTCTTCTCCCAGACAACCATAAATAGAACAAGAGGACACAGTCTCAAGTTGTGCCAGGGGAAGTATAGGCTGGATGTTAGGAGGAAATTCTTCACAGAGGAAGTGATTTGCCATTGGAATGGGCTGCCCGGGGCACTAGTAGAGTTGCTTTCCATGAAGGTATTCAAGAAAAGACTGGATGAGGCACTTAGTGCCATGGTCTAGTTGACTGGATAGGGCTGGGTGATAGCTGGGAGTGAATGATCTTGGAGGTCTCTTCCAACCTGGTTGATTCTATGATTCTATGATTTTGGCCTGGTAGGTTAAAAATTATTTATGCAGTTACAGGTTCTTGTATTTTGTCTGGACATTTCTGCAAAATATTCTACAAGAGATTTTCTTCTGTACCACTAATGTTGTAATTCATTCAGACTAAGATGATCACTGGGTTAGGGACTTCTCATTAAAACACCAGTCTCATACATCTACTCCCAGCATTTTATTAATTGCTAAAAAATACAAGCAAGTGCAAAACCCCCCAGTATTATGTGTGCTTTGCCTTCAAGAGATATCACAAACCACAGATTCTTTGTGCATGCCAATTGTGATGGTTGGGGTGTTCCCCACCCCCCCCCACTTTTAGAAATCACCCAGACTAGACTCATCCGGCTCTGGAAATTTGAATGAAGCTTATATTTACAGCTGGCACAATTTACAAGCAGATATTTACAGTACACACAGTTATAGACAGAAATATACAAGGTAAAAAGGTAATACAGAAACACAACTCCCCTCCCAGAAACCTGAGTCCCCAGGAGGGGCTTTCAACCACCCCTCACCTTTCCCCTACCCCTCTCAACCTTACCCCAGTTCCAAGGATGAATGGAAGTTCGGCCAAGAGGATTAAGAAGCAAAGGTGAATCAGACAAGAAGCAAATGGAGGGTGAGGTTAGAAAGCAAGATGGAGTTCAGCCAGCAGACCGAGCTCCCCAGCAGGCAAAGAGCTGAGAGCACAGCCCAGAGTGAAGTGCCCAAGCCAAGTGCCTTTATCTAATGTTTTGCTTTTCCTTTCTACACATCTCAGCAAGGCTGTGAGGGAAGTGGACGTCACCATTGTTTTCATTTTACAGCCTATTATCTAATTGTTCTCACCAAAACATTCTAGCTAGGCTCAAACTAGCACATCAATATACAATGTTATGGCAAATCTGCTCTGTAAGAACCCTGCTGGACTGAAGTTATTTCAGAAGAGTAAGGTGGTATGAGTGCAGGAAAGGTCTGATGCTTGAGCATGAAGTGATACCCAGATAAATTAAAGGACACAGCTTTATTTTCTACTTACACTGTCACTGTTCTATTTTTAAATGTGAAGAATACTTCCTCATAAAAGAGCTATGATTTTGCAAGATTTTGTTCAGTAGTGCTCATCATCTGTCTTCCTGATTGAGTTTCTGGCCACAGCAACCTCATGGGAGCAGAATTCTTCCTAGGCTGCTTCCCTGTCAAGTCTTGTACTTGCAGACATTTGTGGAAAAAAAAAAAAATTGAACAAACACTGTCAGCCATAGCCATGAGACATCTTCCCAAACTAAGGCTTTAATCACAGACTCCGTACTCTTGCCCCACTCTCATGCCTTGCTTTGAAATGCCATGCATGCCCCTCTTTCCTTATTTCCTGTGTTTTCTGTTCCATATTCTATGTGGGAAAAGGTACAGGTCAGTTGGAAGAGCTTATAGCAACATCATCAGGGTACATAGAGATGCAATGAGGTAGGCCAAGAGTCTCTTGGAATTAAATCTGCCAAAGGAAGTAAAAGACAACAAGAAGGGCTTCTTCAAATATATCAGTGGCTAAAGGAAAACCAGGGAATGTAGGCCCACTGCTGAATGAGGGTGGAGCTCTGGTAAACAAAGATGTAGAGAAGGCAGTTATAGAATGCTTTCTTTGCTTTGGTCTTTACTGCTACGTCCAGCTCTCTGAAATCCCAGTCCGGAGGACTGAAGACTCTCTCTTAGTTCATGAGGACTAGATCAGAGATCATTTGGCCAAAAAATGCCCAGAAGTCCATGAGTCCAGATGAGATTCACCCATGAGTGCTGAGAAAGCTGGCTGATACTGTTGCTGTACCACTCTCCATATTTTTTTAAAGGTGAGGGAGAAAAGAAAAGGTGCTTGAGGACTGGAGAAAAGCCATTGTCACTCCTCTAGTCTTCAAAAAGGGCAAGGAGGACCCAGGTAACTACACAGCAGTGAATCTCACTTCCACCCTGGAAAAGTGATGGAGCAGCTCATTCTGGTAGTGATCTCTAAGCACATGGAATAAAAAAAAAAAAATATTTATCATGGATTCATCAAAGGGAAAATGAACCTGACCAATCTAATAGCTTTCTATGATGTGGTGACTAGCTGGGTAGAGGAGAGGAGAGCAGTGGATGTTGCATGCATTGACTTCAGCAAGGTGTCTGACACTATCTCACTTAGCACCCTCATTGGTAAGGTCAGGAAGTCTGGGTTAGATGAGTGGACTGTGAGATGGATTGATAACTAGCTAAACTAGCTAAATGCTGGTCAGAAGGTTGTGGTCAGTGGCGTTGAATCCACTTAGAGGCCTGTTGCTAGTGGTACTCCTCAGGGGTCAGTACTGGGTCCAGCTTTGTTCAGTGTCTTCATCAGTGACACCTCTCCAGCCTGTCCAGATCCCTCTGCATGGCATCCCAGCCTTCACTCTTTGCAACTGCACCACTCAGCTTGGTATCATCTGCAAACTTGGTGAGGATGTACTCAATCCAGCTGTCTATATCACTGATGAAGATATTGAACAGCACTGGTCCCAGTACAGACTCTTGAGGGACACCACTTGTCACCCATCTCCATCTGGACATGGAGCCATTGACCACTACCTATTGTATGCAATCATACAAGAAGGTCCTTACCCACTGGACAGTCCACTCATCAAATCCATATCTCTTCATCTTAGAGAAAAGGATGTTGTGGGGGACTGTGTCAAACGCTTTACCAAAGTCCAAGTAGATAACATCTGTTGGTCTGCCCTTGTAGTTACACAATCACAAAGCCACTAGATCAGGCAGGACTTGCTCTTGGTGAAGCCATGCTGGCTATTTCTAATCATCTCCCTGTCCTTCATGTGTTCCAGTATAGCTTTCAGGAGGGTCTGTTCAACGATATTCCCAGGCACAGAGGTAAGGCTGACAGGTGGGTGATTTCCAGCTTCCTCTTTTTTACCCTTTTTAAAAATGAGTGCACTGGATCCATTATTCCAACCCCCAGGGATTTCACCTGACTGCCAGGACTTCTCCAATCTGTCAAGTGGCTTTGCAACTCTCTAGAAGTGTCTTCCAACCCCTACCATTCTGTGATTCCCGGTGACTCTGTGAGAGGTTTGTCATGAATGATGCTTCATTTGGCTGTTGACTCTTCAGCAGTGATATTTCCTCAGGCCTCAACTCTAGGGCCAGTTCTGTTCAATACTTGCATTGGATACAGGTGTTGAATGTGCCATGAGCAAGTTTGCTGGTAATACTGAACTAGAAGATGTTCTTGACTCTCTTGAGGGACAAGAGACCTTGCAGAAGGATTGATATAGATTGGAGCATTGGACCACCTTCCCTTCCCTTCCCTTCCCTTCCCTTCCCTTCCCCCCCCCCCCCCCCCCCCCCCCCCCCCCCCCCCCCCCCCCCCCCCCCCCCC
>WAAF01020451.1:0-22191 GCA_013400475.1 Tricholaema leucomelas
ATCTGAGGAGGAGACCACCTTTCCATTATTTTTGAATTTTAAAATACTATTTTCGCCGTACAAGGAGGACGCTCGGAATTCACCGGCCTGTCGGTTCCCCAGAGGGACCCGGCGATTGTGCCGTCGCTTTTTTACGTCTTCTTTTTCTGTTGGGTTTGTTTGTTTGTTTTGATTCTTTAAAAAAATATTATTTTTCCTTCTCTGCTGAGCAGCAGCAGCAGGAGCAGCAGCAATATGGCTGGTGATGGGTTTTTTTGGGGGCGCTGGCGGCGGGAGGAGCTCTCGGAAGCCCCTGCGCGCCCGGCTCGCTGTTAGCTATGGCAAATGGCAGCGGCGGCGGCTCCTACTCGGGCGGCAGCGGCGGCGGCGGCATTAGAATGAGTAACAATATCAACGCCAACAATCTCAACACAGACTCGTCCTCCTCCCCCGTCAATGTGCCCAAGATGGATGCGCTCATCATCCCGGTGACCATGGAGGTGCCTTGTGATAGCCGCGGACAGCGCATGTGGTGGGCTTTCCTCGCCTCATCCATGGTCACTTTCTTTGGGGGACTGTTTATCATCCTGCTGTGGAGGACCCTCAAGTACCTGTGGACTGTCTGCTGCCACTGCGGAGTCAAAAACAAGGTAACTCTCCCTCCACTTCTCCCTTTGGTGTCGGTGATGGTTTGGTGCGGTGGTGGCGGTGAGAAGTGGTAGGAGTCCAGCTTCGTAGATCGGGGCACCTGGGCGAAGTGGCTCTGGAGGAAACGCTAGTAGAACTGTTGATGGATGGCAGTGTGTTGTCAGCTGTTGTGGTAGGGTCGTCACAGGCTGTCGGCAGCAACATTTTAGGGGAGCATAGCTGAAAGGGCCAGATGTTGGGTGCAGCCCTGAGACGTGTCCCCCTGTCCCTCCCCTCTCCCTGTCACCCCACAGAGGGACCCGCTGTTTTTTATACGACGCCACGAAAGTTGCACCCTGTGTCAGCTCACTCTTGCCGAGGCAGACGCTGGTGTGGTGGGACAGTGCGGTTCAGAAGTTGATTAACACACTTCCCGCTACCACGTTTGGTGGCGGGGCGGGAAGCGTGTGTTTGCTGATCAAAACTCTCAGTTCTCTTGTGGAATGGGAAACTTTGGAAACTGAAAGAGTAAACTTCTCAAGTAAATATTTTGAAAGGTAGTTCCACTCCTTGGGAATCATTGACACTTGTGCTTGATCAAATCCCTTGTAGCATTTAGAAATATTCAGTGCATTTGCAAGTTAGATCAGTGTGTATTCTTTTAGCCGAAGTGCAAAGGCTTTGAGGGAACCTCTCTGCCCCTTCTATTTTTGTATATTACCACTTGGAAAAAAGCCTAGTTAGTACCTGAAGTAGGGTTGGCCCATTGTTTGAGGCGTTTCTTTTCACACCGGGACACTAAGAACTTTCTCGGGTCCAGACTTTGATCTTCGCTTAAGACGAGCGGGATAGAAAGTGTTAAGACTGTTAATTGTGAAAGTGTATTTTGACAGACCCCAGAATAGACCAGCAGCTGGAGTTTCTCCCCTTTCCTTTTCACATTTTTTGGATTACAAATGGAATAATATCTGCTTCAGTTATTCCTGGCACACAGACACCCTCAAAAACACACACACCTTTTAATATATGGTTGCTAGGTTGCTGGCTTGCTTTGACATCCAGTAAGCTGTCTTCTCCTTTTCCCGGTCCCCTCTTCACTAAAAACACTTTGTACTACATGTAACCTAGCTATACAAAGGATCTCATGCTTAGGCTAAACAAGAAACAAGAGTGTGAGAAGTTGTGGTACTTGTTTGTTGTTTATTTGGGTTCAGTGAGGTGGGCATCCAGTTCCAATTGGGTAAACAAACCTCATTCCAGTTTGAAGTAGAACAGTTGCAGTGAACTTGGCCTATGTGTGGAATAAGTGGTTGCTGGAGAGAAGGAATAAATAAAAGCTCTTTAATTTGGCCTTAGACATCAGAAAATTCTTGAGGCAGTATCACTTCTCTACAGGCATTTCTTTATTTCATTCAAGACCAAACCTGAACTTTCTTAGAGAGGTGTTAGCCAAGTATGATGACAAAGCTCAAATGGATTCGTGATAACATGTGGCCAGTAAAATAACCATTTCCTACAACAGCAATAGGTGACTTTGAAGAATATGTGGATAGGTAAAGATTTATACAGTTCCTTCTGTCTTTAGCGTTTTCCTTCCTACACGAGACAAATCTGCAAGGACTACCCGGGATGATCAAAAAGAAAATCCTACAGGTTATCATCTCATGCTTCTTTCCTTGAGAGAATGAAAAATTAGAGACTTGTACGCAAGCTTCTTGTGCACTGTCTTTGCAGGTAGTGGTGGTCTGACAGTCCGATGTTGGGACACAGTTGAAGCAGAGCATTGACTTCTTAACCAGTACCAAAAGCCGTGTCCAAATTGCCTTTAAAACTTTTGCTAAATGACAGGCATCATTGAGGGTTTCCAACACTTCTCGTTTGAATGATTTGACATACTGCCCTGTCCAGTTGTGAGAGTTTATTTCGTGTTTAAGACTTGAAGTGTCTGTGGCCATGAATATCGTTCCCTGGGGTCAAGAGGACAAAAGACTTTGCAGGTAGGGGGAGATGTAAGTCTCTTTACAGACTGTTTTTGTTCCACTTGTGAGGGTTTTCAAACCTCTGATGAAAAAGAGCGTTCAAGGGCTAGTCCTGCATTCCTTGTGTGCTAAATTGAGGAATTGAAGGGAATTTTGTGTGTGTAAATAGTAAATAGTTATTCCAAAAGACCTTTGTAGTGTTTAGGGTATACAGGCTAAATAAAGAAACAACTGAAAATGTCTTAAACTTTGCTGTTATCAGACACCTGCTTTGTACTGCATGTTACCTTGGGTGAAAAATGTGCATTCCGACTGTATCAGACCTGATAGCAAAAGCAATTTTGCAAGAAGTAGCTCCTCCCACTGCAGGACTGAAGAAGTTTTCTGCCCGTTACAACCTTTTCTTCTTAGTACTGCCTCATCTGCTCCTCTGCAGGTTGTTACCAGAGTTGAGTTACCCAGTGCTGTCTCACCACCTACGTAAAGAAAGGTCCCGTTGAGGGAGCAAAATGACATCTTTCATATGTCTACGCTCTGTAGCTCCTTAGTAAATAATGCAGTTCCTCTGCTAACACCTGTGTCCATATATGTTATTGCAAGGAACTGCAAAAAGGTGTATTTTTCCCCTGCTGTGTTCTAAGCACTTAATTGGATTCCTCAGATTCATCAGTGATTGCTGACTTGATTTTGGGATGTTAGCCTTTTTAGTGGCTGCTTAGATGAATTTAGACTGTGAGTTGTGTTTGTTGGTGTGTTTTTTTCTTTTCCCTTTTTAAGTCATTGAATTTAAGGTTGGAGTTTAAAGGCATGATATAAACAGTTTAACACTTTGCAATATGAAATGTTAGCATGGGTTGGTCATTTATTTTCTTGGTGATAAAGGCAAGATAGTGTAAGTCAGGAATGTAAAAACTTTGGGGAGCAGAATGGTAAATGTTGCCCCTTAAAATTCCCACATCCAATTTATGTCATATATGAATAGAACAGAAATATTAATCATGTGCTAAAAATGATTGCTGACGTTTTAAGGGTTTTGTGCTCCATGCTTGCTTTGCAAGTTAACATTTAAAAAGGTCTGTCAAAATGAAAAATGTGCATCTTGACCTGTGTTTTCACTGCTTCTTTCATGTGAATCGTTACAATTGAAGTCCTTATATTTGTTTACTTACTGTGGAATATAATTGCAGATATAATTTTTTCCAAAGTATTTATAATCCCATTGCAGTACCTTAGCAAACACTAGTTTTCTCCTCGGTGTTTACATCTACATTTTGAGGAGTGCTTAGATGTTGTCAAAGGACTCCATTTTTTCGTTGTCCCTTGACCAACTCATTCCTTTTATTTTATGAGGAGTAGGCTGTGTGACTGAAATTCAGTGGGCTGGACTCTGATGCCATCAGTTGGGTTTGTGTCTGGATGTCATAGAAAAATGAAATACATATGAACGGTGAAGTACGTGGTACAGAGTGGCTAAATGGGTATTGCACAGTCTGTAGTTCTTTTGATTATGTGAATCTGCTACTCCCTTTCTTACATGTCTGAAAGGCATTTTCTACTCACATCATCTGGTACTGTGATATGCTTATACTACTTTGAAGAAATTTCTGACCAGTAAGAAGGAGCAATGGAATAAGAGAGCAAAAGTTTGGGCCCTGGCTGGCTCCTGTTTAGTACAGAATGAAGTGAAATTTGTATCCTTTGGAAGAATGTGATTCTGGACCCTGTGTCATTGCTTCTTGCTTCCCTAAAGAGCGGCACCCCTTAAGTGCCTTATGCCTTCAAGGCTCAGCAGCTAGAATGTAATCTTTATTGCTATGCTATAGTTCGCATGATTTCAGTGTTTTGAAGAGCTTTTCCTCTCCACAACCCAGGACTTGTATACATAAGAAATGAAATGATGTTACTGATTATAGATAGCAGTTGCTAGCTGGAAATGACAAGCCATAATTGTCTTCTTTTACATTGGTTTACGTATTTGGGAAGTTTAATGAAGAGCACAGCGCTAGGTTTGGTCAGCAGAAACCAATCAACATTCCCATTTGAGGAGAGGGTTTTTTTCTGGAGGTACAGTATTTGTAGAAGTCTTCTTTGAAGAGGTAGGAATTCTCATCCAGACCTTTTAAGGCCTGAGAAAAATTATAAGTGGACAAATTTAAGTTTCCCCTAAAAATGTGTTTCTGCCAAACTGGCTGTCATAGAGCTAGGTTTGCCAGTCTCCTAGCAGGACCTGCATAAACATCCTCTCCAAATGAACTTAAGGAAACAAGCTCAAAACAAGGCAATACTCTCAAAACATATACTGAGGAAAGTATGAGTGTACATCACAGGGTGCGTGTGGGCACAAAATGCAGGAGATCTCTTTAATAATGGAAACCTCACCTTGACTCTTGAAGATGTACTGAGCAGAGGCACATGAACAACTGCAAGGCTCATGGGATTAGCAGCAGGCTGTAATGCATTTTGCTCATTAGTCACATGCACAGCCTGGCTGAAGGCACTGAATTGTTCCTGTCTCATGGCTGTCAGGTGGTCTGTACGTAATTACTCTGAGAGTGTCCCATCAGACAGGTTGCCGGTTGAGAGATGGACATAGTGGAGTGGTCAAGGACTGAAGAAAAGTACTCACAACTCTTTGCAGATGGGTATTTTAGAACTGAAAAAAGGCACTGGTATGGAGAGATGTGTGCTGTTTGCACCCTGAAAAGACACCCTTAGGTCTCTGGAGCCCAGAATGGATTTCACATTTTACAAACGCATGCTAAAATTGGTTGTGCATTCAGGAGAAAGAAAATGGGAGGACAAGGAGTTAAGCTGTAATCCAAGCAGTCTCTAGCAGAATGTTGTTTTGATGCAATATCATATTTATTTTCAAGGCTTTGCAACATACATTTAAGGAGACAATCTACCCTCAGAATTTGCAAGTCTTACAGGTTTCCAAATCTGTAAATGCTGGTTGGAAACCATTAAATTTCACATCTTCTTCCGAGTTAGCTCAGTGGAAGAAATGCCTGTAATACAGAACAAAAATCTTTAAAATAACAATGATCTACGTACGCAGTTTTGTTGTGGCAGAATTTCTGAATGCAGAATGAGGACAGTTTGCAGGTGCAGGTATAGAAACACTGTAAATTTGGAGAGTGCTACTCCTAAGCATAACCTCCACAGGGGCAGGATCTAGTGATTAAAATAAAAAAAAAAATGATGGTACATGTCTGTTCTGGACTATTGCAAGAAAGTGGATTGGGAGTTGTAGTCATGGAGTGCCCTTCCTGGGAGAAATCTGAAAAAGAAGCAGTAGTCAGCAGAGAAAATACAGAGCAGTGGTCAGTGTTCCGCCAGAGACTGGCGCTGCTCTTGTGTGGAGTACAGCTCAGACTCGACAGCAGTTTACCTGAGTTAGAATAGAATAAAATCAGCCAGCTTGAAAGAGACCTCCAAGATCATCCAGTCCAACCTGGCACCCAGCCCTAGCCACTCAACGAGACCATGGCACTAAGTGCCTCATCCAGTCTTTTCTTGAACACCCCCAGGGACAGCGACTCCACCACCTCCCTGGGCAGCCCATTCCAATGCCAATCACTCTCTCTGTGAAGAACTTCCTCCTAACATCCAGCCTAGACTTCCCCTGGAACAGCTTGAGGCTGTGTCCCCTTGTCCTGTTGCTGGTTGCCTGGGAGAAGAGACCAACCCCCACCTGGCTACAGCCTCCCTTCAGGTAGTTGTAGACAGCAGTTTCAGGATGCCTGATAATAATGCCGTGACAAGGTCAGACGGGGCTCATTCAGCACCAGTGGGACATTTTGTAGCGTGGGATTGTACAGCAGCAGTTTCAGTGAGCCTGGTGAGGTGAAAGTAGAGAATGGGGTATCCTTCTGGTTCTGTTAGACATACCGAGTCACGTTGCATGAGATGATGTACTTCACATGTCTAAAAATGACTGACTTACTCGAAGTCTGAGAAGGACACAGCGAGTACCGCTTGTGGAGTGTTTCTAAGGGAAAGATTGCTGAAACATTATGTGTGGGTGTTAATGGCTAAAAAATATTTTTCTCCCCCACATATCATTTCAGTGACAAAAGGAGAAGGACTGTGTAAAATACTGTGATTCTGTAATGAGTTCATATGCCGCTACACTGAAAGTTTAGAATCAGAATAGCTCAAGTGGAAGTGACCCATAGGGATCATGAAGTCCAAATGACTTCTTGACCTTCCTTACAGTGCCTGACTCTTCCACCCAGTCTGCCAAATGAGTTCAAGGCTTGATTAGATCAGGAGACTAGACTGGCATTTATGCCAACTTTACGCAGGGCTTAAAACACAAGTTCCAGATTGGATTCCAGAGGACTGGCACAGGCTGCCCAGGGAGGCTGTGGAGTCTCTTTCTCTGGAGACTTTCCAGCCCTGTCTGGATTTGTTCCTGTGTGACCTGAGCTCGATTCTGTGGTCCTGCTCTGGCAGGGGGGTTGGACTCGATGATCTCTGGAGGTCCCGTCCAACCCCTAACATTCTGTGATCCTGTGACCTCACGGTTCATAAGTGTGAGCACTTGGCAGCACATAGCTCACCTTGGGTAACGACAGAAGATGGAAATGCAGCAGAAGTTAGCACTTCTACCACTAATATGGCTGGATGAATAATTAGGAAAGAAAGATAGTGATCTTCCAAGCCTGTTGGAGATGTATTGGTCAGGAAGGGCCCATTTTGAATCCCAGTGGTATTTATAGCCTGAGAACACGTGGGGTTTGCATCTTTGAGAGGAAGGCTTTATTTCCATTTATAGTATGCGTGGCTTTGTTTAAATAAATGTGCTGCCACTGAACTGTGTTGAGTTCAGTTTGCTTTGAGATGATATATTACATGTATTCATTTGAGAGTTACAGAAATGGTGAGCATTATCTAAAGCCTGTTGAAGTAGAGGGAGGCAGTCCTAATAACTTTAATGGCTTTGGAGTCAGGCCTAAATGTTCACAGTGTTCTAGATGAATCAGGCATTTTAATAGACTGAATCTTATGTTAACATTTTAAGCTTTTAAAAGCTTTTTTCTTTTGTAGTAGGAAGGTGTATTTATTTGGCTTGTGGCCATTATGTCAGAGATGTCAACATTAAAAGCATAATATTTAAAAATCTTAGAAGGTATGTTTCCATTCTGGTCAGGACTGAAACCTTCTGCCAGTGTCCCTTGGAAATGAAAATCTGAGCACTGCTGATAATATACTATCATGGCATCTCTGCTGCAAGTTGGTGTGCAACAGTAAAGATTGGCTCTTTTTTTAGAGCTGCAGTACGTGCGCATTTAGTGGAACTGGCTGAGGGCCCTGGCCCCAAGGATCACCTGCAGGACAGAGACACGTGCAGCTGCAGCCCCAAGTCCTGGAAATTCTTCTGCGTGCCATTAGCTTCACTACGTAATTTACATACTGTATCTGTATGGAGTAGAGAAAACCCCACCAAATCTTGTCACCAGGCCAGAAGAGCTGGGAAATACTGTAACATCATCAACAATTGTGGCATAACGGCCAGAATTTTGGGTGGCTTGTCACTATAACTGTTAGATATGACTCCACTGTGTTATGTTTTTATTGCTTTTTAGATACTGAGGAATAAATTTGCAACAGAGTTTTGTTCCCCTTTGTCCAAGCAAATGCTAACTATTTGGCATTCTCTTTCTTGTTATAGTTAATTCATTTTTCATGATAACTTTTGCAGTTTTATGTAAGGGTTTAGCCCATATTTGTTAAACTAAAAAGCTGGCTCACTTTACATTTTCTGTTATTATTGAGGCTGGCACTGCTAGTGTTGTATGAATTGTATATTTCAAATCTAGTGGAATCATTATTACAGATAAGTATTTAAAAAAAAAACAACTAAATAATTTTAGAGTGACCTTAATGTTACAAAAAATAAAGTGACTTGTTCTTTGTTGTCCTGATTTGAGTTAGAGCAGAACTAAGTCTATTCAGTGATTCTGCTTTTCAGCTCAGTCCTTAGCGATTAACTGCACTTTCTGTAGTTAATGGCATGTTTTCACAGACAGTCTCTGCTTCTGTAAGTGGTAATGCTTGATGTTTCTTGCTAATACTAAAGATTGCTATGCAGACCAAATTCACCACCGACTGTTTGTATTACACTGAGAGTGCAGAGAGTAAAAGACTGCAGGCAGGAGGGTAGAGTTCAGGTGACCCTAAACTGCCCAACAAGGTATTCCATTGAATAGATAGCAGTATGAAGTTAAGAAATCAAAAGGGTTAAGCTCTTTTCTTCAATGATCAGCGTCCAAAGACTGCTCTGCCTCTTCCGCCTTCATTTCTGATCCATGAGCTCCTGAATCCAGTTCACATCTGCTGCCAGATTCAGTCTGGGGCTTCCCTGGTACCTGCCCGCAGCATCAGTAGTAATAGTAATTGCTATCAGAGGAGTTAGGTTCAATAGTGGGTTTGTATGTGTTTAATTATTCTTATTTTCATTAAAGTGGTTTTCCAGGTCAAACATCTTTCTCCCTTATAACCTTTCTCTTCCCCTTCTGGGAAAGGAGAAGGGTTAATAGAGAACACCTGTCCCTCGTTTAGGGGCCCGCCCTGCCCTGACCTTTGACATTTGTTTGAATACCTTGTAGATGGTTCTAGTATGAGCTCCATTAAAGTCATTCGAGTTGTGGTCCTGCACGGGTAAGTCTGCTGGTCAGAGATTACTTGAAACTGGTTACTAGCTTCTTTGACCTCTAATGGTTGTAGTTGATGTAGAGCATTTGAGGTGCTTTCATATGTGGTAAATCCTTTGGCAGTGGGTGATTTAACATCGCTTCTTTTGAAAGTGGGTTTGCTGATCAGCAGGCAGCTGATGTGTGATGTTTCTACATTTTCTGTGTTATGCTCTAACTGTTGGTTTTTAAGGCAGCTGATAAGTTCTTGGCTTGTAAGGACTGGAGGAAAACACCTTATTTTTTCCTTTTAATCAGAAGAACACAACTGGGAAGAAAATATTGCAGTCTTTCTACATCTGTTCACACAAGGGAGATTTTTAATACTTTGATTATGTGCTTCTGAGAAATGGATTTGTTATGTGTGTAGTTTTTCTATCTTTTCATATTGGTTTTCTTCTGTTCCCAATATATTTATATCGAAAGGCTTCTGATTCTTTCAGGCTCAGAAGGAGTGGCTTACTGGGTTTATGTTTATGTTCTTTTGCTTTCAGCTACAATGCATACTTTTTCCTTGCATTCTTTGTGGCAATGCTGTTTTTCTGCTGTCTTCAGCGTACAGGTTTAGTCACTTTGTTATGCTGTGCCTTTTCTAGAGAGAGGCATGCATTATATGCTTAAGGAATGATGTCTCTGACTGAGAAAGGGTCCCAGTTTTAGGTTAAGGCCATAGAGAAATTTACTTAATTAAATGCTGATTTTCCTTCTCTGACTCTGCTTTAAATGTGGAAGTTATGGTGCTGTCTTTTCACGAGTTCAGAAGAGCAGATTTCATATTACAGATCTGTTGTCCCTAGGAGAAGAAAATGCAGAAGTCTTCACAGTCTTGATATTTGCTAGAATAATGATAGCTACTTTGCTGGAATGTGTGATAAAATTTTAATGTTAACTGAAATGATAGGTTCTGTAGGAAAACCTTTGTATTTTTTGAGCTGCCAACTAAATGATATGTGAGTTGAAGAGACAAAATATTTGATTGTTCTGCTTTCCAGTTGATGACATTATGCTTGTTACGCATATTTCAGTAAGAAAGCTCACTGCTGTTTAGCTCAGTATGGGGAACTTAGCTCAACACTTGCACAAAACAGCTCTTTAGGCATAAAAAAAATATATTTAAGTGCCAAATAAGGAGTTTAGTTTCAGAATCGGTGATAATTTCTAATGGTTTACACTTGTGCTTGTCAGCTTTCAATTTGCCTCAGCTGTGCTGGCCCTGGTCAGCTGCTTTAGTCTGGCTGGCTAGGTGCTGGGGATGGGTCAGAGAACCAGAAGGTGGATCAAAATGGTGGTAAGACTGTGGCTTTGGGTGACATCTTACTGCCTTAAAATGTCATGGGTCTTGGTGTGTCACAGAACTAGGGATTAATTTCAGAATGACAATACCAAAACTATGATTTTTCTGAGAGTTTTGGCAAGAGTACGTAGTCTGTGTAGATGAAGGTGTTAGCCATAGATCCTGGCTAAAAGGGAGGGGAAAATGGGTTTGAGACAGGTTGTTTAAAGCAGTTGCCTATTTGATCTAGTCTGAGACAACAGGTGCTAAGGGTTTGAAGCTGAGACTCTTTTCAGGGTGCTTTTCCTGTCGGTGAGAACTCTTGAGCCTTTATTTTCCAAACGTTTATTGGAAGGGTAGTAAAAGGTAGCCATAGCTTCAATTACAGTTAAAAATTCTAGAGAAGACTCTGGTGATTGTTTATGAACAAGAAGTAGAGGAGGAATTTTAAATGCTGGCTTTAAAAAGAGAAAAATTCAAGTCTTGTACCTGTTTCTCAGATGGGATTGTTTTTTTTTTTTCCTTGGGACAAATAGCTTCGGTCCTGGGAACGGCTTGTTTTCAGCAGTGAATGTAAGACTGTTGGTTTGTAAAGTACTCTTTGCATTTTAAATTGTATTTAAACGTAAGCTATTGTGTAACTCCTACAGAAAAATACAATGCCTGAGATTTTTGAGAATGGTTCTAGGTGAGTGAGGATGTGCTCCAGGAGCTGATGGAAATGCCAGTTCACTTGGCCTGGGCACAAATTGTGTTGACAGTGTAGTGATGTTTTAGTCACTTTTATCAGTGAAAATGGAGGGTACTTCACTCCTGTAATTAAATTGATGTTGGTTCTTGGATGCCTGAATTTACATGGTCGTCTTATTGTGGTTTGTTTGGGTTAATTTCTAATAATTTTAAATAGTATCATGTTTAAGTATTAGATCATTCTAATAGTAACAAAAAATACTTTCAGGAATTTTCAAGTACTGGTTTAATGCAGTGCAGGTCCTGTAGACAATGCTGTGGTGGTGTAAAGTGTTCAAAAAACAAATCGCTAGTTTCTTCAGAATTTATTTGCAGGTTGTTTCTTTTTGTCTTCTGGCCTCCAGTTTCTGATTAGGCTATGTAGTCTTGAGCTGACACTCTTTAAGCATGTCACCAGACTTCTGAAGGTAAGCTCTGATATTCTTGTCCATTTCTGTGACGCTTGGAGCTCAAACTTCAGGAAAATGTTTTAATATCAGGAGAGATGTAGTGCATCTATTATGGAGACAGGCTTTAGAGAGGTGGCAGCACTCCTTTTAAGCTGGTTCTTATCGGTATGTTTGAGAGAACATTCTTTCCTCTTTGTGTCAATGCATCTGTACCATTTAAATTCCATTTCAGGGGCTGAACGGCTTGTGGGTTTTGTAGTGTTTCTGCAAGTGGGAAGTAGTCATTAATAGGGCTCTAGGATACTGGGTTTTTAAGTATTCCACTCTCTACAAGGAGCATCGTGAAGTCAGAAATTGACTTAGCATCTTAAAAGGTCTTTCTGAACTCTACATTGTGGTATTCAGAGGTCACAGAGTAGCAGGAATAGTTATGCCGATCCTATTACCAACTTGAAAGAGGGGGGTGATCCTCTGCCTCATGCATCGTACGATCTGAAAGCAGGTAGTGAGGAGGAAGCCAGGAGATGGGCAGGATTTTCCCCAGTCCACAGAGGAGATCTTGTCAACGTGTACAAATATCTGAGGAGCGAGTGTCGAGTGCATGGGGCCAGTCTGTTTTCAGTGGTCTGCAGCTATAAGACAAGGAGCAACGGCTACCAACTGGAACACAGGTTTCACCTCCACATGAGGAGAAACCTCCTGCTCTGGTGGTGGGGTTGGGCTAGATGATCTTTCAAAGTCCCTTCAAGCCCCTGACATCCTGTGATTCTGTGAAACTTCTTTACAGTGAGGGTGACACAGCTCTGGCACAGGCTGCCCAGAGAGGTTGTGGAGTCTGCTCCTCTGCATTCCTCCACTTGCATGCATTCCTGTGCAGACTATCCTAGGTGATCCTGCTTGGCAGGGATTGGACTCGATGATCTCTGAAGGCCCCTTCTGACTTCTAATGTTCTGTGATTCTGTGAAAGCAGCCCAGTGATCAAGATAAACAGATGGGTTTTGGTAATGCACGTCCACTTGCCCCATTTTCTAGGTTTGTAAAGGGCTTCTGAGCCTATTAGAGCAGTTACTCTTTTTAATGAGCTACAGGTGGTTAAAACTTCCTGTACCATATTAAGTTCCCATAATGAAAACTGGTTTGTTTTTGTGGTGGTGCTTTGTTTTTCGTTGTGCTTTTTTTCTTTTCCCCACACAAGCAGAGTATGAAAGGAATAATAATCTTTATTTTGGATAAAAAAAGGTTTTAGTTGTAGTGTGTTGGTGAATTTCTAAGAATAGAAAAATAACATAATGGAGGGAATGAAGACTAATGACAAGAAGGGAATCATAGAATGGTTTAGGTTGGAAGGGACCTCAAGGATCATCCAGCTCCAACCCCCTGCCATAGGCAGGGACACCTCTCACTAGAGCAGGCTGCTCAAGGCCTCATCCAGCCTGGCCTTAAACGCCTCCAGGGAGGAAGCATCCACAACCTCCCAGTATTTGGTATGTGGTATTCACTTCATCTATATGCAGGCACTTTAATAGCAATGGAGTGAGCACATTCAGAAACAAACCAAACCATATCCACACCAGACTTAAAGAATAATGTTAATTTTAGAATCTAGGAAGGTTTCCAGTTAAAAATATCCTTGTGGACAGTATTATTTTTAGCTTCTTTAATGGACACGTATTCTCCCCAGATGCTCATTTGTGAATGTTGTATTCAGTTACTGAAGGATAATTATCTCTCTGTCTAGATTCTTTTTCTGTATCCAAGGAAGGAAAGAAACAATTCTTGTTAGTGGTTTACTTCTTTGAAAACCTAGGATATGGGGTAAATTAATTCATCTAAAATAGACCCATCTAGTAGTGCTAGCAATGCCAGGGAGAACAGGTGAAAGAACGTGAGCCAGAATAAACATACATTGCATTATATAACCCTTAATGTTGCTTGTGACACATCACAAGCAGAAGACTAATCTTGCTGTTAGGCTATTTACTTTTTATATAGTGTTGCTTTTAAGGCAAAGGATTAATGTAATAGTTTGAAATGCTTGTTCCTGTTGTATTGCTAAGAAAGCATTATTAATAAGAAAAATGTATTTCACCTAACCTATAAACAACACCAAATCCCCTGTGTGGGTTTGTTTGAAAGCAAATATATGTTGACATTGAAACAAAACGAAGCAGTAGTTCAGGAAAATACCTTTTTTAAGTTTGAAAAGCTATTATCCAAAGGCAAAATCAGGAGAGGTATGCTGCCAACTAGGTTTTGCTCCCAGATTTGTATTTATGTAAGAAGAATACAAAAATCACTACACAGACATTTTTGTTGCCAAAGTTACCTTGCTCTTCAGGTTCTCTGCAACTCTTTCAATGCAGTCATTGCATCAGTGGGAATACAAATGTAGAAGTGACTGTAAAAATTGAATTGTATTACCCACTTTGGAAGGCGTGCAAAAGGTAAGCAGTATAAATGCTGGGAAGAAGTGAATTAGACTAGAAAAGAAATGGCCAGGAAGAGATTAAAGGGCGGTATCTGTTTGCAGTGCAGGGTTTGTAGTTTGGCAGGGCTCCTTAGCACACATTCCCTTTTCATTATGGCACCAGTTCGATATGATTTCTGTGTCGTTGCCTATGTCTGATAGAATACTTCTAATGCATTGTCCCTCAAGAGATGTATTTCATCAGGGCAGAGCAGGTGCCTGACCCTTCTGGCATGACTTTACAAGTGGAGGAAGTAGGCCATAGAGCTTTCTGTGAACTTAGGAGCTTAGTAGCTAAAATTTTATCCAGCTTAAAAAAAAATAATCGATCTCATTACCAGCCTGTAAGTCAGATGCCATTCTCTCTGCTTTTGTTTCTTGCTACCTAAGTTTCACTTCACTTTTTTTGTAGTTTAAACAATCCTAGCAAACAAAACAAACTGCAAGGACAGTATTTCATGTGAAGCTTGGAAGGCACTTACCTCATTTGTCTCATATGAATTTCTAACTCTGAAACAAAAGATTCTAGGTGGTTTGTAAGACTGTGTAGATGTTGCTCATCTTTTCATACTGGAGAGGATTGAATCCATTTTTGATCAATAGTTTTCAAAGTATAGTTCTGCCAAAATTTGGAATAGTTACAAAACTGTCATTTTATCTGTTTTTTTTTTTTAAACTTAGGGAAGTGAAAGGAGGATATTGAAGTGTGGGGTGGGTTTTTGGCTTTTGAATGTTTGTTTTAATTTCATATGATAAAGTTAAAACCAAAGATTGATTCAGATTCTTCTTCCAGGAATCTTATTTTGGTAAGTCCTTACAGTTCTTTATAGCTTTGGGGGAGTGTTAATTGATTTGTCTTAAAATGCTATGTAAAACATCTATACTGCTCTGACCAGCTGTATTCTCTGCATGTTTCCTTTGTTAAGGTATGGCTCTGTCTGAGAAGACAGTGAAAACAAAATGTTGAATGTTACATAATTTCTTTTAAGTGCTTGGTACATTCATGATTTTTCTAGGCCATTCCTATGCTGTTTTTAATCAGTGCTTGCTGTTGTATTGCAGAGGTCACTTAAATTTTCAGTGCAGTGTTTTTGGATTTAACTTCTGAATTCTGTTTTGTTTCATCTCATCTGAAGGCTATGCTGTCAACACAGAGTGAGGTACATGTGGCAATGTACCTAGAGACTATCACTCCATGTTTGCAGATGACTAGTGTTTTTTCCTGAGAGGTGGACATTAGAAGATGAAAGCCTGTTGCTGTATTGACTAATAACAGAATCACAGACTGGCAAAATGGAAGGGATTGGAGAAGACCTCTGGATATCGTCTCTAGTGCAACACCCTTTGTTAAAGCAGGTTTACTACCTAAGAGCAGCTTGCACAGGGACATCTCTGACTGAAGTTGAATCTCTGCATAGGAGACACCACAATCTCTCAGGGCAGTCGGTTCCAGTTCTGTAATTCATAGTGTCTGGCTATTGGTAGAATTTTGGCAAGGTTAATTACCAGGAGTTACAGAAGGAGCACCAGACCTTCTGTATGTCTGTGTGGGAAATAGAGGGATGATACCCCAGGCTATTCTGTTCTGCAGAGAGAAGTCTGTAATAGTTACTTGCAAAAACTTTGGTACTCCATGGTTTGTCAAATGAGTAGGAAAATGTGTAATACATTAAAACATCAGAATATAGCAGTCTTCATTTAAAAATATGTGCCCTTAGGGTTTTTTGGTCCACAAGGAAGTAGCATGTCTCACTTTTTTCTCTCTTGCCTTCTCATGAGTGCTTCACTGAGCATCTTTGTCTGTGCTGATCTAGACTACAGAGAGATTGAGTCTAGGAAAGAGGCTTCCAAGTTGGAACTGCTGGATCAACGTAGCAGAAATAAGCAGAAGCCCTGAAGTCTTTGGCTTCTGAAAGTAGCAAGATGTTTTTAGTCTGATTTAAGCTGGAGCTGTGAGTGCACAGTTTTTTTTAGAGAGATGGTATCTTAAGTGTTTCAACTTATCCAGATGGCTTTCTGATTACCTTGGTGCTGTACAGTTCAATTCCTTTACCCTCTTTGGATGAACCTCTGTTACTATAGAATTTGAGAAGTAAACATGCGGTGGGTAGGTGCTCACCTCAGTGACCAGATAATGTTTAAAACAGAATTTTTCTGCTTTATTCTTCCCTGGTAAAAAAAATAATTGAGGGTAACCAAGTTCTTGTAATAATTTTACGCACTGATAGTAGCAGCATGTCTTAATGCAGTTACTGCTAGAAATGGATTTCAAAAGTTATCAACAAATAGGTTTTGGTCATTTGAAATAAGCCAGCAATTTAAGTTCTTGAAACTTTTACATGTGGTTGCATGGAAGAAATGGTAGACTACATTTGTTGTTGTTTTTTTTCACAGCCCACTAATGATGCTTTATAAGTGTGTAATGTGTAAGTGCTTTTGGGAAACTGCTGTTTCTATCAGTCCAGAGTGAAATTTTGAAACACATGCACACAGTCAAATGCTACTGAAAAGCTGAACTTTGGATAACATTATCTGCAGTGACTTTTCTTGGATACTTACTGCCATTTTAATCACCAGACTAGTGCTTTCTGGGATGGGATCTTCGTGTGGCATTTAGACTGTAACTGGTGAACGTACAGCTGAAGCCATTCAGAGGACTTTATTAATGTAGGTTTAGTATCTCTTTTTAGTTTGCTTTTATCCTTCAAGACTACAATACTGTGGTGCAGTGCATTGAGCGATGCTATAGTAAAAAAAAATAGTGTGCTTGTTCTTCCTATTTTCATTTCTGTTGTAGTGCTAAACACTTTGCTGTTAGAGTAATTTTGCAGTGAAATCTATATTAATCACCACAGACTTCAAATCCTCACTATTTGTGCCACCATACATCAACTCTGTTACCCCTGCTCTTCCTCTCATTACCTTGTGCTCTGTGCCTTTGGCAAAGAAAGCCATTTGTGACTTTGCACAAATAACTTCTAATAGGCTATCTTTGACTGATACTCATTCAAAATAATCCAGAGCTGGGGCATACTCAAAGTAATACATTACAGTATGGTACTTAGTACCAGCACATTTGTGTCTGAGTTCTTTCAGTGTTCTTCTAATGGTATTGGTACCTTGGGGGTAAGTGTTCCAGGTAGTGCATGCATCGTTGTGCTAGTTTGAAGCTAGTTAGAATGTTTTGGTGAGAAGAACTAGACTACAGGCTGTGGAAGGAAAACCATGGTGATTTCTGCTTCACTCATAGGCTTACTGAGAGATACAAGACGAAGAGTCAAAACATAGATAAAAGCACTTCTGCTGGGGAGCTCGGAGCTGCATCTCTCTAACCTCACCCTCTGTTTCTCTGAATAATCCACTTTGCTTCCTAACCCCCCTGGCTGAATCTCCATTCTTTCTTTGGGACTGGGGTAGGGGGAAGGTGAAGGGGCAGTTGGGAGCCCCTCCTGGGCACTCAGGTTTCTGGGAGGGCTGTTGTGTTTCTGTATTACCTTTTAGCTTGTATATTTCTGTATATCCTGTAAATATCTGCTTGTATATTCTGCTAAGCTGTAAATAATAAGCTTCATTCAATTTCCAGAGCTGGCTGAGTCTAGTCTGGGTGATTTCCAAAGTGTAGGGGGGCAGGGAACACCCAAACCATCACAATCATACCGGAATTGGAATAAGGTGATGTCTGGCTGCAAGACTTTGGGGTGTGATTATGGAGATCTATCTAGTTTTGAGTGCATCTTGCTTGGCAGTTTGTATATTTCTTTGTCTAAAAATTTTTAGAGTTCCTCATTATTCAGTCATTACTCAAGTCTGTTTTACAAGATGTCTTGATACCGAACCAAAGTGTCAGGACAACTCATTAAGTCTTATGATGATAATTTTCCCAGCAGTTCTTGGGTTGAGGTTCAAGTTGGTGCAGGCTTCAGTAAAGGTGTTCTGCAGAAGCAGTCCTACAGCTACGTTGAGCTGAGTAGCTGAAGGTCTTTCCTCAGAACTGAAAGTGGTAGAAATTAATGGGGGTATCTTCCTCATTCCTGAAGGTAAGTAGCACTCTGTAGGTTCACTCTGTTGTTGTGTTGTTTGTTTTTTTTTTTTCATAATGCACTTAGCAAGTATTTGAAAGAAAAATTTGGACTTGCACTTAGGTAATTGTTGTCTCATTAGAACACAAACACCATTCTGTGATATTCTGAGAACTCACAGTTCATATCGAAGCCAATGTCAGTTGACGTTCTTACATCAGTATGAAATTCTTAACTGCATAATTTATTACTATTAGAGATACAAATAGGTCAGTGCCCAAGCCTGAAATCCAAATATGGGGATTGAGAGTCCAGTCCAAGAATTCTATGTAAACTCAGTAAGTCCTTGTCCAGAACTGGCAGTTTTCCAGCACTCAAAGTCCAAAGCCATTTGTAGTGACATTCCAGCATTTAAAAGTGTTAGCTGTTTAGTTATTTAAGTGTTGAAAGTCCCCTGATAACAGTTGTAAGGAGGTTAATGAGTTCAAAAACCCAAGAATGCCAGGGATTTTGTGTTCCCTTGAGAAGACTCTTTCCAGATGAAATCTCTTAATTTTATAGAGAATTGTTGACTATTAGAAGTTTTCCATAGAGATGAATAATTAAAGAAGGAGGGGAAAAAAGAAAAGAACAAATAACCCAAACAGAAGTACTAAATATGCCTTACAATTACTGGAATTCTATAATACCAGAAATACTGTTAGTCAGTATTTTATTTTGAGGTACCTACAGATCCTGGGGCATAATGGTGGATTTTTTATTTTACAAATACTTCTTATATTGAACTTTGATAATTTCATGGTTTTCTTTACTTTCCTGAAGAGAAGATTCTTACTGAAACAGGAAAGCATGTCCAGTAAATTTAGGAGAGATGTCCAGATTTTGAATAAATGTTGGTCTCTTCTCCCAGGCAACCAGCAATAGAACAAGGGGAGACAGCCTCAAGCTGTGCCAGGGGAGGTCTAGGCTGAATGTTAGGAGGAAATTCTTGCCAGAGAGAGTGATTGGCATGGGAATGGGCTGCCCAGGGAGGTGGTGGAGTTGCCATCCCTGGGGGGTGTTCAGGAAAAGACTGGATGAGGCACTCAGTGCCATGATCTAATTGACTGGCTAGGGCTGGGTGCTAGGTTGGACTGGATGATCTTGGAGGTCTCTTCCAGCCTGGTTGATTCTATGATTCTATTTCTTTTCAGATTAAGAGAGTTCCTGTAAAGAAATGTGAGACAGTACATGTTTTGAATAGCTGCTCTGGGCTCGCTGTAAAATACAGATATAAAATATCCTTGTGTAATGCAAAAGCAGCTGCTGAAATGTTATTGCTAAGTAGGAATAGGAAGTTAGAGCTGGACAACAGCTATTGAGGAAAAACATATATGGATATGAAAAACATCAGTCATCAGTTCAGTGGAGTATAGCTGCTGTGTAAGTGCACATGGAAGCACTCCAGGAAAGAAAGAGGAGTGAGGAATATTATACTTAACACAGATTTGGCTTCAGGTACTCAAAGGTGTTTACCCAAAGTGAAATCTGGCAAAGAGCTGAAAGTGAAAATTATCTCAAACATAAATACATATGCATAATTACTGAGAGTTGGGAATGAACCTAGGAAATAAGTCAGTTCTGTATTTTGATGGGAAGTTGAGTTTTGGAGAATAATAAGATGAGAAATGTCAGACCATGTAAGAACCTACAAAACACCTCTTTGCTTCTCCCTCAACCCCACATATGTCTGCGATCCTTATTGCATCCTGTCAGCCCAGCCCCCTTAGAATCATAGAATCAACCAGGTTGGAAGAGACCTCCAAGATCATCCAGTCCAACCTAGCACCCAGCCCTAGCCAGTCAACCAGACCATGGCACTAAGTGCCTCATCCAGGCTTTTCTTGAACACCTCCAGGGATGGTGACTCCACCACCTCCCTGGGCAGCCCATTCCAATGCCAATCACTCTCTCTGGGAAGAACTTCCTCTTAGCACCCAGCCTGTACTTCCCCTGGCACAACTTGAGACTGTTGCTGGTTGCCTGGGAGAAGAGACCAACCCCCACCTGGCTGCAACCTCCCTTCAGGTAGTTGTAGACAGCCATGAGCTGCTATGGAGGCCTCCTTTGTTTATCTTGCACGGGTAAGATGGCATTTCTTCTTGACTTTTCCTGCGTCTGCTCTTCTGTAACTTAAAGAGGAGGGAGAGCAACAAAAACCTGCCTGCAGAAAATGGAGATCCAGGGAGTTAAGCTTTAGCATCAGGGTGTGAAAGTCGCCGAGGCCAAGAAGGCGCGTATCTGCCATCCCAGAACATTTGTGTGGGAGAGAATGCTCAAGCCTTGGGTAGGGGAAGCAGAGTGCCGAATGGGTACAGTGGTAGACTTGAAAATATTCTTGAGGCAGTATCAGACATAAATATTAGCCACAGGCCTGATTTATGGGAAGACAAACTGCAATATACAGAGAAATTCAGCAGCTTTTGTTCTTGCTGCCCAAGCAAGGAAGAGACTGAAACTTCAGTAGAAAAGGAGTGAAGAGTAGCAGCTATGAGCATTTGTGGGTGGAGTGTTTTTCTTAAAGGAGTTTGCCCTAAAAGATGAGGAGCAGAGAGGGTGGGGGGGGGAAAAAAACAACAGGTACCACATCATTCAGGATGAATGATTCAATAAGGAGGGTGGGAGGCTTGGAAAGTCTGTAGGAAGCTTGTTGCTAGAGAAAAAGAACTCTTTTTACATTTGCTTGGTCAGTGTCCAGTGCCCTCTTTTTATCCAGTGTAAATAGGAAAGATTGTGGAACGTCATTATTGGTCTTGGTTTATCATCCAAACACTTCTTTCACCGACTTTAGTGGGAATTTTGCCTTCTATCCAAAGTTAAATTGCTTCTCTCTGGTGCTAGAAAAACAGTTCTTTAAATAGATTGCCATTTATGTTTCTTTAGAGCATTTGAAGGCTCATGGGCTGCTGTGAAAGTTGTGGGGTTTAAGACAGGCCTGGGATACTAAAGGAAACAAATATATATATAGTAAAATGAGAATAATTCAAGCCCACCACAGGAACCAGAAGCTTGCTTTATGAAAATGGAGGCTGGAATTATGGGGTCATTGTATGTATCTTAGAAAATTGGGGCTTTAAAAAGGACTTTTTTATGACCTTTGAACTGGCAGCCGTGTGAGGAGAGTACTTTTGTTTGCTTTTGATGAAAGGATTTCTTAAATACAAACAATAGAGGTAAATTCCAGGAAAAAAGCACGAAAAAAAAAATGCTTGGCTTTAGTCAAGCTTTAGGAAAGAAGCTAAGAATATACTGTATCATGGAAAAAGGAGGAACTTGTATGATTCCAGAGTACATTGATGGTCCTATTTGCAGCTATTTCAGCTTTACTAGATAATTGGGGTTTAAATAGAAGCAGGTAAGCTTGGCACAGCTGCAATCCCATGCTGAAATACAAGAATCGCAATATCCTTCCTTCCTTCCTTCCTTCCTTGTATATGTCAATGCCTCATTTGCTTTTACTTTGGAGTAAGGTAATTGGCAAGTCTGGTCTGTTGTTACATTGCTGAGAGAGCTGGCAGCTGAGCTGGCCAAGCTGCTCTCCATCATTTTCCAGCAGTCCTGGCTCACCGGAGAGGTCCCAGGAGACTGGAAAGTGGCCAACGTGGTCCCCATCCACAAGAAGGGTCGGATGGAGGAACCTGGGAACTACAGACCTGTCAGCCTGACCTCAGTGCCAGGGAAACTGATGGAGCAGGTTATCTTGGAGGTGATAAGAGCTCACCTGAGGGATGGCAAAGAGCTCAGGTCCAGCCAGCATGGGTTTAGGAAGGGCAGATCCTGCCTCTCCAACCTGATCTCCTTCTATGATCAGGTGACCCGCTTGGTGGATGTGGGGAGGCCTGTGGATGTGGTCTATCTGGACTTCAGCAAGGCCTTTGACACTGTTCCCCACAGCAAACTGCTGGCTAAGCTGTCAGCCCACGGCTTGGATGGCAACACTCTATGCTGGGTTAGGAACTGGCTGGAGGGC
>WAAF01020451.1:22462-83645 GCA_013400475.1 Tricholaema leucomelas
AGGAGAGGCTGAGGGAGCTGGGGTTGTTTAGCCTGGAGAAGAGGAGGCTCAGGGGTGACCTTATTGCTGTCTACAACTACCTGAGGGGTGGTTGTGGCCAGGAGGAGGTTGCTCTCTTCTCTCAGGTGGCCAGCGCCAGAACGAGAGGACACAGCCTCAGGCTGCGCCGGGGGAAGTTTAGGCTCGAGGTGAGGAGAAAGTTCTTCACTGAGAGAGTCATTGGACACTGGAATGGGCTGCCCAGGGAGGTGGTGGAGTCGCTGTCCCTGGAGCTGTTCAAGGCAGGATTGGACGTGGCGCTTGGTGCCATGGTCTAGCCTTGAGCTCTGTGGTGAAGGGTTGGACTTGATGATCTGTGAGGTCTCTTCCAACCCTGATGATACTGTGAGACTGTGATTAAAATATCAGATTTGCTGGCGAATGCTAGGTTGGAGAGCTACATAACAGTTTTTCCATGGGAAATTTCCACATATTTCTGTGAATCCACCACCAGTATCTCTTAGACATCAGCACAGAGTAAATTAAAATCAAGCTTTGACCATTACTCAGGCACAAGCTTCAAGTCTTTAAAGCTTCATAGTCAAAAATATGAAAGGTATATTATATATTTAAAAAAAAAAAACCTGGTACGGTGGAAAAAACTTGAAGTAAAAACCAGCCTTGTAGAGTCTGTATGGAAGTTCTTGGGTTAAATGTGAGGGCAGATGATGCAGCTTTAGAAGGATGTAAAATACACAGGTGAGATTTACACCTTTAATAGGCTTTCATACCTTGAGCACTTTTTGCCATCTGTGGTCCACACTCAGAAAAGCTTTCCTAAGTCCATTTAATGCTTTGAACATATAAACTAAAAGTTGAAGTCTAGATCTACAGTGTCATGAGCCTCTAGAAAGCAGGCTCTTCAGCATACCTCCCTCTCTGGAGATATTCAAGACCTGCCTGTGTGTGTCCCTGTGTGATCTGGTATAGGTGATCCTAATCTGCAGAGGGGTTGGACTAGATGATCTTTTCAGGGTCCCTTCCTGACCCTAACATTCTGTGATCTATTTCTTCACCCATTTCCCATAGTAATATTTCTGCTGCCATGGCATCTGCTGTTCTGTGGAGACCAGAAGATAAAATATTGGTGCTTCTAATATCTGTAGCCTCACATAACAGTCTGTGCATATATGAGGGAACATGGGAATGTGCTTTCATCAAGGCCTTCATCACAACAATGTGTGCCTTAAGGAATTAACAGAGATTTTAGCACTGGTTTTAGTGGGGCAGTAAATTGGATAGTATTGATTCAGTTGTTATTAATCTAGAAGATATGATCAGATTTTACATTTATAGTTGTTACCTCTAATAGCTCATTTATTGAGTCGTGCAAAAACAATGCCAGTTCTGAGGCAAATTAAGATGTGGCATCAGGTGTAGCTCGGATTATCTCTAAGGAGAAACTTTAGGTGGGTTTTTCTGTCTTCAGTCAGACTGAGATGATAGTGCAGTGGGAAACTGAAGCTGCTTGTCTAAGAGGGGTGAAAATGTGATCTTAATTAAGTGAGATGATAGTACCAAGTGGCTGAATATGACCAAATTTATAACTTGTCTTGTGCCATTTGGCCACATCCTCCCTGCCCCCCCCACGCCTGTTGCTCCGATTTAATGAGGACAAGGAGTTCATTTAGATGAGAGTCAACCTCTGAGACCACACACAGTTATTTTGAGGTCTGAGTTTCTGCACTGGTCTTTTTGTTCAAAATAGAACTCTCTCAAATATGAATATGGTTAAAGATGGTAAGCATGTTTTGCCCACAGTCTGCTAGCAATAAACCTTCATCATTGCAGGAAATTTCCACTCCTGCATCAAAACAAAAAGCCACCTAATGAAAAGCCTAGAGGTACAAGTAGGACATTTTTGGTGGTGGTTTTTCACCCTTTCTGCCAATGTGGTGTGCTGGGCAGTGGGTTGTGTTGTAGCTGTGTCCAGATACGGGGGGATTGTTCTATAACACTACCTGTGTGACATCTGGCCTTGCCTAAATGGAGCATGTTGTTTACTTGTAATGGTCTCATATGGCCCAGTATAGAGCAATAGAAAACAGCTTGGACTCGTAGCTGTGAAAGTGAAGTCTCAGTGCTAAAAAATGTCCATCATGTGGATGCAGGTATGATGCAGAAACTCCTGGACTGCCTGGTTTGTTGTGCACAAAGATGCTTGGTCATCTCAGCTTTAAGAGAAAATGATCTAAGATAAACATGGACTGTATGGTTTATTGGTTGTGTTTTGAATTCTTTCTGGCTCTGAAATGGCATCCAAACAACTATGACACTGTCATTGCCATTGTGTTTTGTCTCCCATTATATGTGTAACATTTTTTACAGCTATTTTTCTAAGTTCCTCAAAGTTTGAACTTTTTTGAGAGAGGTGTCTTTAAAATTCTTAGTGAAGTTCTACAAAATATGTTAAATATTGTCGTTCTACTCTGGTAAACCCGGTTAGGAGGCATAGCTTCTTTCTGGTTATCAGTGATCAGAGAATTGTAACATTTGACAAGCAAACTTTAAATTCAGCAAGGTCTGTGAAATCTGATCTCTTACTGGCATTGTTCAGTATTCCTTTCTGTGTTTTTAATAGCACCTGAGTTGGGCTTTTTGCCAGTTTGATGTAGGAAGATAACAGTTTTGGACAGAAAATGAACTGTGATGTTACTCTTGTTACTTTTTATGATCTTTATCATCCAGGGTATGATTCCCAAGTCTTAAAACTGCCTCTGTTGGCTTGTAATGAGTTAGCTATATTTGGAAGACCTGTTCAGCAGTGAGAGATGGCTCACAACGTGTATTTGTTTACCTGAATGTTACACACTTGTATCATGCCACTATGAAGAGTTTCTTTGAACGTTAGCAGAGCTGCTGCGGGGTATCAGTGTACAACAAGGGGAGTGTGGTCAACCCCATACTTCTGCTAGTGAAAGAGAAGGCAGTTTTTCATGACATGGACTAGATTTGGTGATGAAAGGCAGCTTGAGAGCAAAGTGCAGTAGCTGAAATGAGTTACATTGAGGATGCAGGCTAAGAAAGTGATGAATTGGTATGAGGCTGATTTGAAGGGAAGAAAGAATAAATACTAGTGCTACAGCTAATACAGATCTTCAGAGTTTGCCAGTGCAGCAGGGCATATGTGAATGGATGCGTGCAAAAGGCAAACAGCGATGTAATACTGCGCAGGGAGAAGAGGACTGAGTAATGGGGTAATTTGGCAGCTGTCATAACAAAAGATATGCTGGGTAATGCTATGAAAACAAAGTAATGGGTAATACAGGACTGCCTTTTTTTGTAGTGTCTGCACAGCCTGGTTTTATGGCTATTTTTGACCATTTCGTGGTAAATTCTTGTATGCTTCATGAAGGTTCTTGTGCTATTGTGTCTAAGGAAGTCTGGCCTAAAAAGCACACTTTTAATTGTTCAAGCTGTTGTAATTATGTATTTGGGGAAAAGTACAAATTGTGTAGAACTTCAATTTATATGCAGTACATAACCAGTAAGGCTGTTGAGCTGGATTTGATTATTAGCACATGAAACCAGTATTAGTTTATCTTTCCCAAAATATGTTCTAATTGGTGTCTCACTTTTGCTTTTAGAATGTAGTCTCATGAAAGGTGCAGAAGCAATAATTGAAAAGTTTATCTTTAAATGTCAGTTAAAGTTGACCAGGTTTTATATATGAATGTACAAGTGAAATAATTGGGTAACAGAGGAAAAAAGGATGCTGCTGTAGGTTCTTGGACCTGTTGTGTTGTGGGATATATATGTGCAACAGTATATGGTCACTTCTAAGCTCCTTTTTTCCTGTACAGTCTTAGATTTTTGGTCTTTTTTTTTTTAAGCACATACCTGGCACTAAAACATGCAGATGAAGCACAGCTTTCTTAGTATCATCTAGGGAGAATTTTGTAGTGGTCCAAGAGTATTCTTGTTTTTTCTGTCATGCTTTTGCATTTGATTATATGCTGTGTTGCACATATCTAGGGTTCTATGTAAAATCTTTTGATGATGAGACAGTGGTTGGATGCTGGAAAGCATAACCTACATCACAAGTAGCACTAGCAACCAGGGCTCAGACATGCTGTTTCCACAGGGTTGTGAGTATTCACTGTTGTTAGAAGGCTCCATTCGGGTCTCTTGATGTGTGGCTTGTGCCTGTTGGTTGCAGGAAGGTGGAAAGACATCCTCTTGACAGCCTTGGAGATCAGGCTGTTTTGCCTCCAACTCTGTGTGGATTAAATTGACACTAATATTTTTCTGTATGAAAGCAGTCTCTTGAGTCATGCCTTGTGTCTAAATCTAAACATATTTTTATGGGATGGACTAACAGCATTGAGGTTTTACTCATCTATGCAACTGGAAAACCACATCCACTCTGGCATGAGTTTGGGGAAGCTATGGGCTCATGTCTTGGTGAGCTTTGAGTAATTGATCAAGAATTCATAGCTTGCTTCCTTATGCTTGAGGTGGGTACTTGTTTTATTCATCCTTTTCCATTAGATCCCAGTTTGAGTCAGAGGGTGTGCACAGAAATGCTGGCTGTTGTAATCTTTTGGAGACAGTGGAGCTGCACAAGGTCCTGCTCTGTGTTTCCGATGGTTTGTTTATTTTAGTGTACTTTTCCAGTTGCAGCCCATTGTAGTTAGAGGGGTGTGTGAAGTGTGCTCTCCCCCTTTTAAAAACAAAGTAAACTCTGCTCACACAGCTTTGACCATGCTGCTGAAAACTTCTCTTGTCTGCAGTCACTGTTAATATTCACCCTCTGAGGTGCAGTGATCAGTTCTAGTGATTTGGCAGAGCCATTTGGTTACAAGGATGCTAATCTAGATATAGTGCTTTACACTATAGAAACCACCACGATCTTGTGTAAAGCGTACAAAACCACAGGGAAAAAAGTCCTCCTTTCCTGTATGCCTATATTTTCTGTTTGTAAGGGATAGTGTAACTTGGACTGTACAGCATAATAATTTCACTGTTGCTATGTGCCTTTTTTTTCTTATAGATGAGTAGTTCTGAATATGTGGATGCAAACTTAACAAGAAACAAAATAATAGGAAATACTTATAAATAAATTATCTTTGAACAAATCATGGGAGTAACAGAAGAAGTTTTGCAGAGATCATGCATTTCTCTCTGCTTTTGTAAGCTGGCCTGCTTTTTGGCAGCAAACTGGAAGCTTTTAAGAAAAAGAGTTCCAGCATTTCAGAGGTGTAGAGATGTGCACGATAGCTGAACAGATATATATGATCTCAGTTGTGGGTGATTGGCAGATGGAAATGATTACCTAAATAGCATCCTTTTCTCACTAAAGGACATAATGAGGACCACAACTAAAGTGATATGATCTAAGCATCCAGTTCATAATTCCATACATGGGCTGTCTTTGCCACTGGCAGCAACACAAAACATACTACCTGTTTAGACTTTTCGTGGCACAGATGAGCAAGGAGCGGGAAGAGTGCTGGTAACTGAAGGCTGTAACCTCAAATACAGCACAATGTAGGATGGGTGTTAGATAACTGATTTATAGTCTCACTTTTACAGCTGTGGTAGTATATCACAGGTAACTCCTTTCAAAAATGCTTTTGAATAGAATAGAATCAACCAGGTTGGAAGAGACCTCCAAGATCATCCAGTCCAACCTAGCACCCAGCCCTATCTGGTCAACCAGACCATGGCACTAAGTGTCTCATCCAGGCTTTTCTTGAAGACCTGCAGGGACGGTGACTCCACCACCTCCCTGGGCAGCCCATTCCAATGCCAATCACTCTCTCTGGCAAGAACTTCCTCCTAACATCCAGCCTAGACTTCCCTCGGCACAACTTGAGACTGTGTCCCCTTGTTCTATTGCTGGTTGCCTGGGAGAAGAGACCAACTCCCACCTGGCTACAACCTCCCTTCAGGTAGTTGTAGACAGCAATGAGGTTATAATTGGTTATGATGAAATATCTGATACCCATGTGTTTAAGTTACTGATTCTGTATGAAGTCCATTTGGAAACACAAGGCAAAGGAGAAGCTTGTTGTGACAGGATACCAAGGAGGACAGTGATCTCTACTGATAATTTGGAGTCTAAAAGTCTTCCCTGAACATATTTGTAATGGTGACTATAGACCTATTTTTCCCTTCTAGAGTTTTCAGCACCTTTTGTGTTTTCAGTTGTTTGGTCAAAATGTGAACAATCACAACTTTTGGATCTTGGGGGGTAGAGAGCAGGACAATGAGGAATGTTGTTAGAGCAACAATATTAGTTCCATACAGTATCCTTTCTGTTATATGTGAATCTTACAGGGTAATGCATTGGCAGGACTTTCTGTGCTTGAACATGTTCAGCTGTTCTGTACGTGTGCCCTGCGCTTCTGCCCTTTCAGAGGTTTTAACTTTTATAGGAGTTTGCTCTCTGTGGGGTTGAATTTCCCCCCCCATTAAAAATAAAAAAAGGTTGTTGTTTTATTTTTTTAAAGTTAAAAGAATATTAAATTCCTGCCCTCTGCTTCAAGATTCCTTCCTACTGTCTTAAAGTTATACTCTAGTAGACAAAAAAAGTCATCTGTGCTAGGGATAAGTCTATGGTTATTGAGCATAAACTGTGTACTGCTGGACTTCCGGTTAGCATCATTAACTTCTGTAATGTTATAACTGGGATAACGTTTTCCTGGTACTGAGATTCAGCCTCATGGGTTACCTGAGAGTACCTTCACAGTGCTGTTAGTTTTTCTGCAGTGTTTATTTTATCTGTAGTTAGTTTACCATGTGGAAAATGAGAGATTAAATGCCAAGAAATGGTGTTCCATTGGCCCCCAGAAATAGCTGGCCAAGACAAGACCAGGAAGGTTTGGGACCATGAGAATCGCAATGACACAACTCACCTATGTGATACAGACTGGTGTGGAAGAATACTTGAATTAATTCAGCAAGCAGAAGTCGCAGTGTAGTCACCTGGCAAACTCCTTGAGTTTTATGATGACTGATTGTGCATTAATGAATCACCAACACTACATCAAGGGACCATGATAATGGAGAAAAAGTGCATTGAAGGTGAGTCATAAGAGCCCCACCAACAAATATTTTTCAGTGGAAAGTATGTATGTGGTAATGAATCACCAAGAGCTCCACCAGAAGTCTGTGCCTGCCTGTCTTAATGCTTGTGGGGCGATGAGTATTGGTAAAGGAAACTTCAGCAAGTAAAAATCAGCACCTCTCTATACAACAGTCTGTAGGGTTCTGGGCCGGTGTTTTAAACCTAAGTGTGTTGCTCTGGCCATAGAAAGATACTTGTAAGAGGCATAAAGGTTTGCCTGTTTTTCTTTTAGTTGAGATGTAGTATCTCTCTGGCCAGTTTCCTGCCTGTAGAAGAGTTTTGTGCAAGATGGATGCCACTTGAAGACTGTGAAGTAAAGTGTGGTTTTTTTGGTGTGTAAAACATCATGAAAATACAGGAGACTTTGGGACATTTTGAAGAGAAGGGTTAAAAAGCCAAGTTTTATGTTTTACTGGTTTATTTAGTGGAGTAAGTCAAAGATGTTATCTAGATGTTTGCTCTAAGAAATGTTACTTTAAGATTGATAAAAATTACATAAGTGATGATAAATGTAATGGATGATGTAATTCTCACGTGAACCTGTATCAGCATCAAAGCAGGCCTGGGTAGTGGAATTTCCTAAGGGAAGACAGCACTGGTCAGATAAGTATATGAATTCAGCCTCCTCATTTGTCCTTTCTACTTCATATTGTAGCAGTGTTGATTCCCTGATAGTGTTGCTTCTCATCTGTTGCTTTTAGTGGGAAGCTTCTGTTTTTAACGAAGGCTTGATCCATAAGAGATTTGTTTTATGTCTCTCTGAAATCTTTTCTTGTGGTGAATTTATGTAAATTCTTACTGTGCAAACATAACTAAAATTTATAGTGACTTCTAGAAGAATTGTCTGAAGAGTGGGCTGGATTTGCTTCTTAATGATTGGCAATAATGTTAAATTGTTTTCAGTTTCCAAGGGAGCTTTTCCTTTAGTTAGTGAAATGGTGCTGATGGATGTTAGTCTCTTCAGGTAAGAACAGAGTTTGAGGGGTTTCTTTATGGTAAGGTGGAAGGTCCTATATATATATGAAACATCAAATGGACCTATTATTGTTAAAATTGAATGTGCCTTATTTAATTTGATTTATTGTTAGGAATGACTAGAAAACTTTGTGTTACACAGGATTTGTTTCACAAGGGGAAATGGCAGCTGTCCTTAAAATAAAGACTTCTTAACTGACATAACTTCTGTGGCAAAAAATGAGTGCAAATGAAGCTATGCTTGCATGTCTGTATATTATTTTGAATTGAAACTAAAACAAACAAGAAAAAGAGCATCCACAGCATGACCAGAATCTCCTTCAAAGAACAATGTGCTCATTCTAAAAGGTCAGCTTTTCTGATTTTTGGGAATGTTTTTGGACTGCAGTGGAAGGAATGGAAAGACTTTAGGAATATCTAGAAAATCAGAAAGGAAGGATTGTCTTAAAATAGATGTCCAGAAGTCTTATTTACAAGTGTCTATGGTAGTAAGGAATATGTGTTGCTACTCAGAATGGTTTCTGATAATGTTAGAGGCTTTGTAGCATAACGTAGTGTGTCCGTCCTGCCCGTTCAAATGGGAGGTCAGCTTTTCTGTGGAGGCTGGCAAGAGCAGTGCAGGCTGTCAGACTTTCAGCTGTGAGAACTGAGAAGATGCACTCATGAAGTGTGCTGTATTTTAGCCAAACGTGCTGCAAGTGCTAATGAAATTGAACTCGATACCTGGAGGACAGCAGTGGTAATTCTTTTGTTAATTTGTAGTGTGCCAAATACTGCTTTTGCATCAGTTGGCTGGAAGCTGCTATCATCTTGGAAATGACTTGTTTCAGAGGCACAGCTGGCTAATGCTTTCAGCTCTTTCAGCACCATTGAGCTTGTGTAAGCTGATTCTGGTTGGAAGCATTTAGCCAAAATAACTAGTAGAGAGTTTCGGGGTCTTCTCATGTCTGGCAAGTGGATGACACTTTAGAAGAAATGAACCTGCTCCCATTACATCAGCCATTTGTGGCAAAGTGAGGGAATGGGAGATGAACAGAATTCCTTTACTGAACGCTTCCTTAAGGTGATTCCACAAATGTGGAACTTCAGTTTCAGCTATTCTTAGTACTTGAGTGGTGACTCCATAGCATGTGCTGTTCTGAAGGTGGTGGTAACTGTGATCATGCATGTATGCTGCCTTAGTATATAAAAAGTATGTGAACAAGTTATAGATTCACTTTGCTTGCCTAAAGGCTATGTAGTATATTAGCAAGAAGAGCTAATCTTATTAACCTTGCTTAGTTTCTTCTGAAGCTGGGTTTTGTGACACCATGTTTAAACATCTTTTCAATGTTTTTAAGAAGAGAAAGCTAGGGAAAACCAAGTTATTTCTATTCGCTTTTTAAAGCATAGTTGTACAGAATTAGGACTGTGGGTTTTTGTGGAAAAGCAAACCGAATGAACCAATGATCAGTCACAAATTCCTCTTTCCCTTTGATTCTGTTCCTGAGTAATCACAGCTCAACTTGGAAGAACTTGTTTGAAATACCTGCTGTATTTTAGACTGACTAGCGTAATCAATCTCCACCTTCATATAGCAGAAGAAAATAGTTTCTTTTCTGGGAATAGGAGGAAAGAAACCGCAGGAGGGGTATGTGATTGCCATTGTGCTGGTTTGAGGCTAATGGGAGTATTTTCATGAGAGGAATTAGATTATTGGTTGTGAGAAGAAAATAGTGATGCTGTCTCTAGCATTCGTTGTTTTGCTGAGAGGGATAAAAAGTCAAAATACAAAGTTCTGTCACTTTGCCCTGGGACATTGTCCTGTTGCTATCTCTGTCTGGTCTGTGTCCTTAGATCTAATCACTTCCTTTTAACCCTGATCTGCTCTGATATCTCACCTCTAATCTCGGCAACTAAGAGCTAAGCTTTGCTAGCTTCTGCTTTTGTTCTGTCTGAGCTAGAGTGGGGAGAAAAAAGGATGTGTGTGTGGCTTTGAGCCCTTCTAGGCAGTTTTCTTTGTCCAAGTGGGAATTTGGACTTCTGTTTTATTTCTACTGTGTATGTGATTGTAAATACTTGTGTATATATAGTCTGTATGTGCTTGTAAAGTTTGCCATGCTGTGAATATAGCTTCATCTTACTTCCAGGCCTCCTGAGCTGGTCTGGTAAATTTCAAATAGTGGGGGGAGAGTTCCTAACCCACCATAGCCATATATGTATCTCTCACTTATATATATAGTTCATATAATTGGAGAGGAAATGTTATTTCTACTACAACTTTATTTGAAGAGAGAGAAGACAGAGAATGGGAGAATAGAGGTAATTTCTTTACAGGTTCAGTGGCGTACGAAGCGCTACATTTTATTTAGCATCATTTGTGGGTGGGTTATTTCCCCTCTCTCTACTTTGCAGTAAACTGGGATTCCAGCACTCAAGATTTTAGCTTCGTCTGTGTGTCCGGGTATGCTTTTCGGCAAGTTAGTCCAGGCTGAAACTCCTCATGAGCAACTGATGAGTTCATGTTGAAGTTCTTGGTGAATAGACTCTAGGTAAAAAACCCAAACCATAACACATTTTTCTTTGTGTGCACACGTGTATTAATGAAGGTCTTCTCTGTTAATCAAAGCTCTTAAGAAAGAGGGGAAAGAGGGAAATCCTGCTGTGAGCTTCTTAACTGTGGAATGTGGTCATTTTCAGTGGCTCTTGGTAATTAATGGGAAGTTGCATTTCTTTATTTCTAAGTGATGGGAGTTTGTTTCAGGGAACAGGAATTTTGTGATGTCCTGTTTGTCAACTCAGGTGCTAGACCAGAGTACTGCAGACAAGAAGTGCCACCATTTATGCGATGCATTTTCTTTCTGGCACGTTTCCATCCCAGCCTACGGTAAACTTACTAATATATATCACAGGCTATGAAGTGGCAGATGCCAGATAATGACTATCACTTGTTGCTGCTAGATTTAAACTGATAATTTAATCCTGATCACATTTACAAAGTGCCAAATAGTATTTATTAGTGTTGTAGATCTGAAAAAATTATGCAAGAGATGGGAAGGATTTTATAAATTCCAAAGAAAGAAAAACATAACCTAAGAGTTTCAAGTAAAATGTAGTATCTAGTTTTGAGTTAAATTTTATCCTGGCAGTGTTTGAATTTTGTCCTTTTAACTCTGACAGTTTATATTTTTTCCAAGTGCAGCTTAACTAATTATATCCCCCAAATCCTAATGTAGGATGCCATAACTAGGATATTTGCCACCAGTGGAAATGACATCCTCATCTTTTCACTTGTTCTTAGGTCTGGAAGGTACAGTGTAAGACAGGACCACAGGAGCTTCTCCATAGTCAGTAGTATATTTTTGGTGTCCTGCCAGTGGCTGAAAATCAGTGATTCTAACACTGGCCAAAAGTCTTGACTAAAAGAACTTCTGAGGAGAAAAAGTCCCTTTTAAAAAGAAACAACTTAAATAGTTTGGATTGCCCTCACTGGAAGAGCTGAATTAACATATGGGTTGCTTGAGCTTCACTGTATTTTAAGTTGCTTTGAGTCCTTGTGTCGGATCAAACTGCTTGTCCTTTGGATACTGCTTTGATGCTACTGAGGTCTGTGGCAGCACTGTTCTGTTACACCGTCGATGCTTTGTGTCTCAGCACATCTTGGCACTGGAGCTCAGGTCAGGCATCTAAGTTCATTTAACAGACCTGCTATGAAATGTCTTCTCTTCATCCTTAGCTGTAACATACACTATGTATTAAAGCTACTTTAAGAATGCTTTGGAAGATACTTAGGTATGTGCAGGTCATTGGTGTTAGTCCAGTTAATGTAATGAAAACAGAATGAAATTATGATTTGAAATGAGGATGCCCTTCACCAAACCAGTGAAGTAAACACAACATAATGTTTATAGACACAGTGGCATGTGGCTTCATTTAAGGAGGAAGAAATTGCATACTATATCTCGTGCATATAATATGTCCTTTAAAGATGCAGAGAGTTAGTAATCTGAGAAGCTGACTGGGTTAAATGCACTTAAAGCAATTTACACAGCATGATGGAGCTGTCTGTGTTTCTGTTGTCGAGAGCATGCATTTTATTAGACACTGTGAAGTACAAAATACATGAACAGTCTGTACTTGTGGGATGCTTGTGGAAAACCTAGATTGAATGTGAGGTACCTATGGAGTATGAGAAAAGAGAATGCTATTTTGTGAAACAAAGGCTGGATCAGGATTTAATTACCTCAAAATGAATTCTCTAAGTATTTATTGAAGCAAAGCAGGTTTTAGCTTTAGGGGGAGTGAAGTGCTGTTCGTGTAATGGCTGTGCTGTCAGCTGGTCATGGATGAGGGTAATGCTGTGTGCTTGCAGGACAGATCATAGTCAGCTCTTGGAGAGAGGAGTCTATAGCATGGGGTTTTTTTAAACCCGTTGATTAGATTCTGTTATTACTTAGCTGACCTTCCGTGGGTTAGGTTGAGAAGCAGAGTGCAGAAATGATGCCAGCTCCTCCCAAATGCCAAGATCCAAAATAAATTCTAGTACTTCTTTTCTTTTTGTGTATCTGTTGAATCGGTCTAATGTAATCACTAAGGGAAGTGAAGAGAATTACCTAGGTGTCACTAGCACAATGAGGTGAGATGGCCAGGCTAGATGGTTTAGATCATTAAGCTGCTGTAAATCATAGCTTGGAAGTATAAAGAACAATTAAAGGGAGTGCCTCAAAGCTACCAAAGCTTCTGTTTTTTTCTAGTTTCTGCAAAAGAGTGCTGGCTTCAGTATCACTGATGGAGTGCCTGTGGAAGTGAAGTTATTCTGTACCTTAGTGGCCACAGAGAGGTGTTTGTGCTGCCCTGGTTGCCTTCAGTTCTCAAGAAATCAGCATTTCTTTACATGCATGGTTGCTGTGGAAGTGGATTGTCTCTGATCCGTGAAAGGCTGACTCTAGGTAACTTCTGAAAGACTCTGCCTAGGCAGTTGAGAGGCATATGTTGATCTTCTGAGTTGTCAGTTGTGGCTTATTTGTAAAGCACTTTTACTTTACTGAAAGTAGGACAGGTGATCCCTTCAAGGCTGGTCTCTTCCATATAACTGTTGATAGCAGGCATATTTTGATGATGAATTTGGCCCAGCCCTCGCATTGATTAGAAGATCAAGCCTGATTTAGAAGAGGGATTCCTAAATATCTGTCAAGCTCATTCTCTTTCATTGTGTTGTGAAAGTTAAGGCTTCCACGACAGTAGTTGGTGCTTGCACTGAGCTCAGTTCCCTCATGTTGCTTGCTGTCTGCCAGTCAAAAAAGTACCTTGGCAGCCTTTGCCCTTTCCTGATTAGGTACCACTGTGGAATTCAGCAGGTGTTATCAGTCCCATGTGTATGGCAGGATAGGAACACGCAGATAGGCTGAAATGATACCATTACAGAAAGGTACCTCATCAAGGAATATTTACTGTTAGAATATGGCTCTGGGCTTTGATTTAGGTACTTCATTGTAATGAGAGTCTTTGAAACAACAAACTTTGCATAGCAGTAGTGGCAGCCTTCTCAAGGGCTGACAACCACTGGCAACGGCTAGCCCAAGAACACTCTAAGTGTTAATGCTTTATGAAGTCAGAAAAAAACATTCTTACAGATTGCTTCCAAGGGCCTATTCTCTGTGCATCTTACAAATATTACCACTTGCAGTCAAGGTATGATCATCTTTATGGAAAAGGCTCATCTGAATACAAAGAGAAGAAGGGTTTGATTTTTTTTAAACTAAAAATGTTGCTATTAAGAAAATAGGCTTTAAACCGTCTCTACTTGCATTATCTCATTGCATGTAAGGTAAAATAAACATGCATTTATATATGTACAAATAATTACAGCAAATGTAATAGCAGCATTTTGATGGGAGTTATGAAGAAGGCAGTGCGCAAAAAGTCAGTATTGCATATCAGCCTGCCCACCCTGGCTGACAGAACAGTGGAAATAAGCAGACACCACATAAAGGAAAAGCTGTAACAGATCAGCAGGATGGACAGTGGAGTGGCAGCCAAGTGTTGTGTTATTGATACTTTGAATTTTAGAGTGGACTTGTTTATAAGAGAATAAGCTAAAGAGTAAGAAAAGAGAAAGACAATAAAAATAAAAGGTGTGAGAGAACCAGCTTGGGAAGAGACAAAGGACCTGAATCCTGGTGTTCTGATGAGGAGATGAACCAGAGCTAGTGGTTTGCGCTGGGGCTGACAAGAGGAAGGAGATGGAAAGGGCATGTACGAGTGGGCTAACAGTGATGCTGTTGATGAAAGAGCAGGGTCAGACGGTGGCTACTGCTTCATGGTTAATCTCAGCAGTAGCTGCAGCCCTTTGAACTTGAACCACTTTGTCACACTAACAGACGGCAGTAGCAGCCCAGCTTTGTGGAGTCAGACGGTCAGTGGTGACTGCTCCCGTGTGTTTGCTATCCAGTGCAGTTTGTCTGCCTTGTCCTTGACTGTAACTGACTCTGGTGGAAGAAGTTGATGTCCAGATTAACTTGGATGCTACCAAAGGCCCCCTGATAAAATATTGAAGTCTGTTTTGAAAGAGTGCTGACCCTCATTTGGTAAAAGCTGTAAACCAGCAGAAGTTGGAAGTTTACGAAACACTATGGGAGTGTGCAGTGTGGCTAATGTGTGGTTGCTGCTGGAATCTGAGTGTAGAGCACTGAGGGTAGTATGACTAGAAAGACATGAATATTTAAAAACTATTAAATGTGACTTGTAAGTGTGAATTGTCTTGAAGATGGAGTAGCAAGATTTTTGAAAGGCAGAAAGAGGATTGCTTAGATACCATATTCTCTGTCTGAGAGAATGCCACTTCCCAACTTCCATGAGAAGTCAGAAAATTCTCTTGAGGCAAAGCTAGAACAGACAGGCTTGGTGAGTGAAAAGCAGTAATTTATTTTCTGCCATCCTAAGAACTGCTCTGTAATAGTGAGTATGATATAGTGAACCTCAGCTGAGAACATGGTGACTGCACCTTCTTTCACTTCAATTTGTATGTGATTCTGGATAAGAGACTGTATTGCCTCCCCTGCTCCTAGTTTCTCAGTTGCATCACACTTACCTGTAGAGAAAGAAGTGCTCTTGGCTGACAAGGTGAATATACACATTATACAGTAAACCCACTGCAGTGATTAGTTGATTCTTCTTTATATCCATCCCTAAATCTTCAGTGGCTTCGCCCAGGCTACCTGAAACAGGAATGTTACCAGTCTGGCAGGAGACCAGCTGAGGCAGTGAAGTGCATCATCGGATACTTATATAATGCTGCTACTATAATAGCTAAGGGGTTTTTTTTTCTTGCTATCTGACCTAGCTCCTTGTGTGGCATATAGATTAGTTTTATCTGTACTCTGTAAAATTAAAAGTAACAAAACCTGAAAAAGTACCTTATCAGCTCCTGTTCCACAGAAGCTGAAGTAAAACTTGAGTAAATATTGGCTATGTTTCAGCATCCGTATTGCAGAACTTGTCACCCAGTGTGTACAGGAAAAATGAATAGGGGGTTGTAGGTTTAAACACAAAAGGGCTCAGGGAAGAGGCACAGCTCTGAGGGAGTACCAGCTGGGAAATGCTACCCAGTTAAGTGGGTGTATTTATCTGCTTGAAGGAAGTGAGGCTGTACAGAGGGATCTGGATAGCTGGATCAGTGGGCGAAGCCAATGGTGTGAGGTTCAACAAGGTTACGTGCCACATCCTACACTTGGGTCACAACAACCCCATGGGCTTGGGGAAGAGTGGCTAGAAAGCTGCCCAGCAGAAGGAAACCTAAGAGGCTTGATTGAGATCTGCTTAAATATGCCAGGTGACCAAGAAGGCTGACAACATCCTGGCCTCCATTAGGAACTGGATAGCTACTGGAACTAGGGAAATGACTGACCCCCTGTACTTGGCACTCGTGAAGCTGCACCTCAAATACTGTGAGTTTTAGACCCTTCACTACAAGAAAGGAGTTGCTGGATTGTGCCGTAAGAAGGGCAGTGAAGCTGATGAAGGTCTGGTGTGCTGGTTTGAAGCCAGCTAGAATGTTTTGATGGGTAGAACTAGATTACAGGCTGTGAAAGAGAAACAGTGGTGATGTCTGCTTCACTCGTAGGCTTGCTGAGATGTGTAAGAACGAGAATCAAAATACAGATAAGGCACTTCTCCTGGGGAGCTCGGAGCTACATCTCTCTAACCTCACCCTCTGTTTCTCTGACTAATCCACTTTGCTCTCCAGCTCCCCTGGCTGAACCTCCATTCTTCCTTGGGACTGGGGTAAGGTTGAGAGGGGTAGGAGGAAGGTGAAGGGGTGGTGGGGAGCCCCTCCTGGGGACTGAGGTTTCTGGGAGGGCTGTTGTGTTTCTGTATTACCTTTTACCCTGTATATCCCTGTATATATTGTAAATATCTGCTTGTATATTTTGCTAAGCTGTAAACATAAGCTTCATTCAAACTTCCAGAGCTGGTTGAGTCTAGTCTGGGTGATTTCCAAAGTGGGGGGGGCAGGGAACACCCAAACCATCACATCTGGAGAGCAAGGCCTATGAGGAGTGGTTGAAGGAACTGGGATTTAATATGAAGAAAAGGAGCTGGAGGGAAAACCTTCTTTACAGTTACCTGAAAGGGGATGTCATAGTGAGGTGGTAGTCAGTCTGTTTTTCTCAAGTAACAAATGATAGGTCAAGAGGCAGCAGTTGCAAGTTGTGCCAAGGCAGGTTTAGTTTGGGTATTAGGAAAAGTGTCTTTATGGAAAAGATTGTCAAGCATTGGAATGTGCTGCCTGGGGAAATGGTGGAGTTGCCATCCTTGGAGATATTTAAAAGCTGTGTAAAAGCTTAGGGGCATGGTTTAGTGGTGACCTCTCAGTGTTGGGCTAGTGGTTGGGTTTGATCTTAACGCTCTCTTCCAATCCGTGCTAGTGCAACCTGTCACCTGCTCTTCTGCTTGTACAACTTGTGCCCTACGGTTTTTGTGTAGGTTCTGAACTTTGAAATGATCAACAGATCAAGCTCTGTGTTTTCAGAAGTTATTCCTCCCACAGTTCTTCAATTTAAAATGATACTAACATCCCTCAGTAGTGATCTGTAGGGAGATAATTGCTAGAATGGAGCTTGCAGGGAGGATTTCTGGGTAGGCGTTGTATCGAAGATAAAATAACTAGTGAGTGAACTGGAAAGTTAATGTTTCAGCAGTGTCCTAGCTTCTCACTTGGTCCTCTTAATAGGTATTGCAGTGTTGGTGGATAGTGTTTCTGAGCAGTACTAGTTACTGTTTGGGCCTCCGTGGTTCAGGTGTTGTAATGGTACAGAAAGGGATGCCCTTGAACAGCTGGCTCTGATGGGTTCTGTTTATGCCACTACATAATTCTTTGTGAAATGCATGCTGGCAATCTTTAAACTGGAAATTGTGTGAATATAGGATGCTGCAAAACAAGGGAAGTCTTGTAATGTGATTAACATCTGTGGAAAAAACATGACTTTGTCTTCCTAAATAAGACTTAAAATAGAATTTTTGAAGGTGGCTAGAATTAGTAAGAGCTAAAGGGAGCTAGACCTATAGAACAGATAATTGCTTTAAATGGAGGTTGTAGGTTATGAAAATAGCCTTTGGGCCTGATGAAATAACTTTCCATTGCAGAAGATAGGCAGCTAACTTCTTTTCACCTTTGGGATTTAACTCTCCCTGCTTTGAGAAAAAAAATTCTCATGATTTCTAATTATTTTTCAAGTTTGTATTTCTCCTCCATAGTTTGAAAGTAATTTTGACTATACATCTCTGCCATTCTTTTGACTGTCATTCTTCTGTGTTGTGAGTTAGTGAGCCAATTTACTCCCTGGGATCTCACTGTGCCAAACCACTTCTATTTATACATGTACACCATCTTTAGAAATTCAGTAGGGTGTTTTTAAGGAAATGCCTACTGTTTTGGCAGCTGGGTGGGGAGGAAAGGAGGAACTGAACCATGTATTTCTGCAGATCATGTGAAAATTACTCCTTGTGGAAGACCTGTGTGTTTTGAGTAGTCAGACTGTCTCCACAGCAGTCATAGGTGGAACTGAAGCTGGTGGGGACAGTGTTGCTAACTTTAGACAGTTCAAGTAATAACAACAGAGACACTTTGGCAGCACGCAGCTCTTGCTTGGGCTAGCTGCTTCTGCAAGGCAGGTTTTGGAGCCCATGCTGAACTCCAGGCTATCGTACTTAGCCTTCCTTCAGTACCAGTTGGAGATGATTTTAAGGTAACTAGAGACATAGCCATCGGAGAAGCAACCAGATCCTGAAATGGGATGCAGATGTGGTGGTTTGGGTGTTCCCCGCCCCCCCCCACTTTAGAAATTACCCAGACTAGACTCAGCCAGCTCTGGAAATATGAATGAAGTTTATATTTACAGCTAGCACAATATACAAGCNGTTTTGCTTTTTAGTACACATCTCAGCAAGGCTATGAGGGAAGTAGACCTCACCATTGTTTTCATTTCACAGCCTATGATCTAGTCCTTCTCACCAAAACATTCTAGCTATGCTCAAACTAGCACAGCAGGTCGTCATTATGGGGTAGTCAAGATTGTTTAGGGAAAGCCCTGTGCTGTTGGTGCCATTAAAACCTTCCTCAGACTGAGGGAGGAGAAAGAGGTGGGGAGCAGTGCAGATGACACCAAGCTGAGTGGTGCTGTTGATATGCCAGAGAGATGGGATGTCATTCAGAGGGACTCGGCCAAGTTGGACGGATGGGCTCAGGTGAACCTCATGAGGTTCAACAAGAGCAAGTGCAGGGCTAGAACAGTCCTTGCTGTCAATACAGACTGGCAGATGACCTGATAGCAGGTAGAAAAGAACTTGGGTGCACTGGTGGGTGAGAAGCTGGACATAAGCAGACAGTGTGTGCTTTCAACCCAGAAGGCCAGTGCATCCTGGGCAGCATCAAAAGATGCATTGCTAGCATGTCCAGAGGTGTGATTCTGCCACTTTGCTCTGGTGAGACCTCACCTGGAGTACTGCATCCAGGTCTGGAGCCCTCAACGCAGGATGGACATGGACTTGATGGAGTGGGTCCAGAGGAGGGCCACAAAAATGATCAGGGAGTTTGTGGTGGGTTGAAATTAGCCCCAAAATGAAGTTACCAGACCACCTCAGAAGGCTTGGAGGCAAAATGAAGCCATATTTACAAGCAAGCTAAAAAATCTATAAGCATGAAATAGGATGTACATGTACAAAAACCATATTCAATTATATTTACAATTCAGAAATAACACAAAAGCCCTCAAATTGTTCCCCTGCCCCTCTGGACAAGGGAACGAGGGAATAGCTTTCCCCCCAGAGAGAAATCAGACCTCACTGCTGCTGCCTACTTAGCCATAAACAGAAGTCTCAGCCAAGGTCAGCGTCCAATGCCCTACGTCATTTACTCTTTACTAATTTTTCTGTTTGTCTTTAGAATTTTCCTGTCTTGTTTGTAATTAAGACACTAAGCTAAAGTATTGGTTTTAAACCTCCACAGGGTTGGAGCACCTCTGCTACGAAGACAGGCCGAGGGGCCTGGAACTCTTCAGCCTAGAAAAGAGGAGGATCTGGGCTGACCTAATAGCAGTCTTCAAGTACCTGAAGGAGGCCTACATGAAGAATGGAGAGAGACTGTTTGCCTCTAGAGGCCTGTGGTGATGGGATGAGGGGCAATGACTTCAAACCAGAGTTTCTAAGAGGAGTTTTAGATTGGATGTTAGGAGCAGGTTCTTTACCCTGATGGTGGTGGAGCACTGAGCAGGCTGCCCAGGGAGATGGTTAGGGCCTCATCCCTGGAGGTATTTAAGGCAAGGCTTGACAGGACTCTGGGCAGCCTGGTCTAGTTGAGGATGTCTCTGCTTACTGCAGAAGGGGTTGGACTAGATGACATTTGGAGGTGCCTTTCAACTCGGACCGCTCTGTGATTCTATGAAATGGTTATTTCTGGATATATTTATTAGATACTTCCTTCAAAATTGATCATATGATCATAGAGTGGTTTAGGTTGGAAGGCACCTCAAGGATCATCCAGTTCCAACCCCCTGCCACAGGCAGGGACACCTCCCACTAGAGCAGGTCGCTCAAGGCCTCATCCAACCTGGCCTTGAACAGCTCCAGGGAGGAAGCATCTACAGCCTCCCTGGGCAACCTGTGCCAGTGTCTCACCACCTTCACTGTAAAGAGACCTTTCCTAACATCTAGTTTAAATCAGCCCTCTGCCAATTTAAACTCATTACCCCTTGTCCTGTCATTACAAGACCTTGTCAGTAGTCCCTGCCCAGCCTGCCTGTAGGCACCCTAAATTAAAAAAAAAAAAAAAGTTATTTTTCAGAATAAAATCTTGGCCTTAGTTACTGGTAAACTTAGTATTTTTATGAAAATGCAAAACTCAAATGAAAAATGTTCTTATTGGGAGTAGGGAGTAGCTTCTTAGTGATTCCTACTGCCCAGCAGATGAAGTGTCCAAAAGAGTTGGAATTAAGCAGGTCACTCTAAGCTAAGTTAGGATGGTTGGCTGTAGAAGTGGACATATTTATGTGTACTTGATAACAGATGGTGAAATATTGATTATGTCTACTTATAACTTACTACATTTGTTGATTGAATTGTTGGAAAGGTGTGACTAACAAGAAGACAGTTCTGTGCAGCGCAGCCTGTGGTAGCCTGGGTCAGATCAAACAGCCTCTTCAAGGGAAGAGGAGACTCTTCTTCTCTGGGAACAGTGAGCTTGTTCAGGTAGAAGCAGCTTTGGGAGTACAAGGAGGGAGTGAGGAGACTCACTCGAGGTAAGATTTGGGGATGCTGAGAGCAGGAAGGCTGACCAGTGTGCTAGTTTGAGCATAGCTGGGATGTTTTGGTGAGAAGAACTAGATAATAGGCTGAGAAATGAAAACAGTGGTGAGGTCTACTTCGCTCACAGTCTTGCTGACATGTGTAAAGAAGAAAGGCAAAACAAAGATTAAGTGATCAAGAGAGACCTCACCTTCCCATAGTAAGCAGACTTGGAGCCAGTCGTAGAACACTTTAGTGGCAATGTGAAGCTGGTTTTCACTTGACAAACAGCTGGTAATGGATCAGTTAGAAAACAAAGTTGGCAAGTGGGTTATTTTTTTTTTTTTCCCATCTGGTGCAGCAGATGCCAAGTTACCATCTTAAAGGGACTACCTTTTGCCAGTTGGTGTTAGTTACATTGAAACGTTGCTTTAGTGTTTTTAATCTCTGTGGTTACTTTCTGCAAGCTCACTTTAGTAAATGCAGTCATGAAGCAGAGTCCATGGAAGCCCAAGTTCAGTTGTATTTACCTTGTTTGTGAAGTGCTGCTAAAAGCAAAAAAGAAATTGCTGATGGTCAGTGTTGTAAAAGCTGTTTGTGATTTCTTGGGAGTTTTGGGTCAGTGGTGGGAAACCTGACAGCCTTTGGTGCCGACAAGGAAGAAATCTTTGGTAATTCCTAAATTGCTGCTGTTTTGCTGTCAAGAAAAACTGGTGCCATTCTGTCTCAGAGGTTTGACTGATTTTTCTTGTAATAGTCATGTCATCTGCAGAGCTCCAGTACTAGAAGTGCAGAGGTACAGCAATGTTTGGAAATAGTTCTTTCCACACCAAAATGGAAGGTCCCTGGTTTATAAGTATTTCCATTCTATTCTATTTTCTCAAGGGACACATGCATATTTTTGTTTCACTTTTTCTGCTCAGCTGGGAAAATAGTCTCATTACTTATTAAATTAGTTTCTATAAATTAATCAGGAATAATTGTGTTTATGTGGGCCAAAATACCCTCAAGGGGATGTTAAATGACAACTGCTTTGAAATTTGTTTAGAAATAAACAGTAGTGATTTGAATCTACTCATTGACATGAATGTTGGTGGTATTGTCAGATCTATTACAAAAATTACAATCAATCAAAGAAATCTAATCAGTCTGGTTCAGCAAACAGCGTGCAGGTAGCAAGCATGGTAAGTTTGAACCACAATATTGACACTTGCTGAAACTATTAAATGAAATACTTGTCTTCTAAAGAATGTAGGCGGATTTTTGTCCTTCCAGGGACCACAGTCTGCATCACAGGAGCCCCAATACCATGCTTACAACAGTTTTATCAGTGTTAATTGCTAGATGAGCACGTGTGAATGTGTATGTGTGAATATACCATCTCAAAGATCTAAAGCATACTTGAAAGTGTCAAGATGTGATAGAGCAGCATAATGAGAAAATCCAGTTTCGTGGCCTTGGTTCAGAGAATTGAGTTGCACCTGTTACCTGCTATTTTGCCTCTCCCTTGTGCTGATCAGGTTGCTGCTGTTCCATCTGACCCTCATGTATTTTTCTACTCTCCCTGCTGGTTTTACTGTCAGTCAGTTTCCCTGTACTGGGCCTTTTTGCTTGGTTGATAGGTCACTTCTCTGATACATGTTTCTATGCAGTAAGTAAAACTGAACCCAGTGAACTGGTCTGTATTACTTACCTTGTTCTTGTGTGCAATAAATATACATTCTAAATTATAGCCATCACAGATGGATCTCCNACTTCTTCAGTCCCTGACTTAAAGATACTTAAAATAGTCAGTGTATATTGGAAATTTCTGTTTGTGCTTTATTTCTTTGACCTAATCTTATTGTTAATATATCTTATTAAAAATACAGGGCAAAAGTGGAGCTGATCATTTGATTATTACCAGTTCATCAGGCTTAAAACCTGAATTAGAGGCAACTTCAGCTTTCAGACGCATTCAGATGGCTCACACTGTAGTCAATGAGAGGCACATGCGTATTCACAAATCCAGAATTGGGCTCTTTGCCCAAGATTTTAGTAGACTAATGTTTGGTGAGGGCGCTGAGGTAGTAGATCCTTCGTTATTTACAGCAGCTTATGAAACATTACTGTGAGTTTACTTGGAGCTTTGTTACATAAAGTCTTTTAAGTTGGTAGAAGAAAAAATACTCTCCCAATAAATTTAAAAAGGAGTTAAAAGAAGCTTTGTATCCTTGAAAGGAATTTTAGGTTTGATTTTGTTGTTTGGTTTTTTTTTTAAAGAGATATTCTAACTGAGGGAAGGATGGCATAATGCTCACTTGGACTTCAGATATTCATGGAGTTGCCTTGGACTCTGGCTTGATCTGTCACAGCTTTCTTCCTGGCAGCTGGCTGACACTGAAATGCCACTTGTAACTGGAAACTTTCAGAGATACTTCACAGGTTTCTTGTGGTGGGAAGTGCTCCTCACCACGTGAAGTATTCAGATCATTGGGTTGAAGGGAATGGCAGGAGTGTCCCTGTAAGGTAAAACTGCCCTTATTGATCCCAGTTGCAGCCCTCAGCTCGCAGCGCATGAGTGGTTCCTGGAACCTCCTGGTGTCACCCACTCCATGCATGCACGTCACTGCCCTTCACCCAGATCAGTGGTTGTGCAGAACAGAAAATTTTGTGCATTCACAAAGCATCCTTTGCTGAGAGGCGAAACACTTATTGTTCAAGGAAATGCACTTATTGTTCAAGGAAATGCACTTATTGTTCAAGGAAATGCACTTATTGTTCAAGGAAATGCACTTATTGTTCAAGGAAATGCACTTACTGTTCAAGGAAATGCACTTACTGTTCAAGAAACTGTTGTTAAGAAGCTGGGTTTCTCTCCCATTTGTACTGGATTTCAGCATTTCTTTTCAAGTAAAAATCTTAACAGAGAGAACAATAACAAGATTTGAGCCAGGGAGAGGAAGAAGTGCATAAATTTTGCTCTTTAGCATAGAGCTCCTCAAATGATTGCTTGTTTGTCAGTGAATGAAATCTAAACTGTTCTTCTCCTTGAGTCAGTGTAAAGAGGTATTGAGCTCCCTCGTGCCAGGTATGTTTTGATTAATCTTGGGAGAAGTAGCACAATATTTCATGGCCCTGTTTTGTGGCCATGTTATCCAAAAAGGTGCTATATCTTGAACAATAACAATCCAGATGTCATTACATGGTACATGCAGCCGTAGCAATAAAATCAAATCATGATGTCACTGTGCAAAATGTAGCAAGTAAAGTCTGATGTGATGGCTAGGCTTGTGAATGCAGATGACTGCTTCCAGCTCTTAGGCAGGCATTTGAGTTATTTCTCAACAAACTGTAGCAAGGAGGAGACAATGCATCCAGAAACCACTTTCATGCTGAATTGCTTTAGTCTTCAGGAGGTTTTCATTTAAGGAATTTCCCCGTCCTTGCCTGCACGCTGGATAGAGCAGAGCCCCAGAAATTAAAAATAGAAGTCATATCCCAGAGGCAATGTCTGTCTGCCAGCAGTATGTACGAGTGGTTTGGTGGCAAGTGTTTTAGAATTGTGAGCGTGAAATGTAAAACCTGATCTCTTCTTCTAGCTTTAATACTGTCCCTCTTTATTTTCATTCTTGGATTGTCCCCTCTGACTTCTAATTTACATTCTGTGGCAAGTGCATCTGTGGAGCTCCTTGCCCTCGGGTTTTCTGCTGCAGGTGTTGACAGAATTAGCAGTTTGCCCCACGGAGATGTGTGTCCTGCTATGCATTTATATTGCAATCAAAAACATCCCTCTTGGATGCTGTCCTCAGTGCAGCTTTAAATATCAGCAGGGTGTTTTGAGGTCTGAAAAAACAGAGAAATCCATAGTTCTGCTGACCCCGTGAGTATTTCAACTGAAAATGGAGACATTTTCTACCAGGCTGAGCTTGTGACAGACTGAAAGTTTCAGGGAATGTGTGGGTTTCTTTAAAAATCATAGAATCAACCAGATCTTTGCTTATCTTTGCAAAATAAGAAAAAAAATATTTTGGATGGGATTCTTCTCGATTGATTAATTTTCTTTACATGAAATTGAGTCTGTGTGATTTAAATATTTTATTCCTTCCACTATTACAGCAGGAATTGGCCTCTTGCTTTATTAAAGTGCATCTGTGTATTTTTGTTTTTTTCTTTAAATTCCATTCTGGGGGTTATCTGAGTCAATATGGGTGGAGAAGCAATAACGCTTCCCTCCGGATGTGTGACATCCTCTGCGTCCCTCATTAGAAAAATGGCCAAGTTGGAACTTTGTAGAAAGTGACAGTTAAGTGAGAAGAAGTGTGATGGAAATGCTGGGTGTCCTCTCTCTTCCCTCAGAGTACCACCTTTCAGGTCATGGCTGGAGGAGAGAAAGGAAAACAAAGCAAACAACAACTCATAGCAGGACTTGTACAGAAATGTGCACCATAGTCTATCCTTGTTTACTGAATGACAGTTCGCTCCCGAAGTTACAGCTGGAGTAATGATGGAGAAGCTAGGATTGATGTTAAGAAGCTGGAATGTTAAACCAGTAGGCAGATACAAAAGTTAAAAAAGACCAAAAGCACAAGAATACTCAAGTTCTTCTCTTTCATAGCCTTGTAGTATTTTATTTTGATTTGATCTTAGTACTATCTGCATTAAAAATTTTGAAGGGTACCATGCTGCTACTCTGGTAGTTGCTTTAAGTGCATATCTTACCCATTGTAATAGTAAATTTGTAAGCCACCTGTCTGTTTTTTACTTAACTGGGGTGCATAGGTAAATTTGAAAGAAAGAATCCTTCCAAACCCCAGCTTTTCAATTCAAATACTATCTACTGAAATGCTCTGAAGGAATTAATAACCTTGAAATGACTTTTTTTCCCCCCTCGGTAATGTAGTGTTTACTTACGAGAAAAGAGCTGACAAATAATTGAAATTCAAAGATAGCTTTAGTTTTGTCACTGTAGCTAAAATAACACTTCTTAAAATGAAATATTTAAAGCTAAGACTTGTAAGAGTGCTCCCTTCCCCAGTCTTTTCTTATCTGAACATAAATAGAGAAGATCAAGTATCAATTACAATTCAGGCTATCGCTAACTGATGTGCTGTGTGTATACACACAACGCTTGCATCTCCCAAAGAAATCTTACTTTGAAGAGATTGCAGAAGCTATAGATGCATGTTTCATTTATGGATCTATAGGTACAAGTATTTACTTCGTGGAGTTCTCATACTCTTCATAGCGTAGTTTTCTGGTTTCTTTACAGTAGTTTTTGTATTGAATAGGAAGAAGAGAACAAAAATCCATCCTAGGTATGTTTTGTATTAAAGACTGTGATTTCCTTCACCTTCCTGGGCGAGAACAAATAGAAAAACTTAGTAATATTAAGTACATGGCAACATGAGTCCATAATTGAAGACATAAATATGTTAGACAAATTATTGTAATGCATCAACAGACTAAGTACAATAAAGAATTAGATCATTTGCATAAACCAAAATGTTAGATATTAGATTACCTGCCAGACCAGTGATTTGGACTCTTACATTATTGGCTGTAGACATAATCATAATGATACCATTCTACTGCTTCTTGTGTTTTTTCTGCTTCCTATTAAAAAAATACACAATTCTTCTGCATAGCTGTCGAAATTCTGAGGTCTTTGAAAAGGTTCCACTAGTCTGAGTAGTTTTTTACCTCAGCTATAATAGCTTTGTGGATCCCAAGGTTTAAATGTCAAGCATGGCAAAGTGACGCTTTAAAGGATAACTGTCAAAATGTACCCATGTAGTGGTAAAATAAATACAAAAAATTAATGTAAAGCTGAAATAAGACTGCTGTATACAAAAGTCTGTTGTGTGTGTTGCATACCTAAGGAATACTTTGGAAGTTGAAAACTTACAAATTCCTGTATCTCTGTAGAATTTAGTAGTTTTAACAGTAAAACCAGAAGCTTCAGACAAGGTGCTCTGTGGGTTTGATGTATAATAGAATAGAGTATTTTCGAGTAGAATTGAATCAACCAGGTTGGAAGAGACCTCCAAGATCATCCAGTCCAACCTAGCACCCAACCGTATCCAGTCAACTAGACCATGGCACTAAGTGCCTCATCCAGGCTTTTCCTGAACACCTCCAGGGACGGTGACTCCACCACCTCCCTGGGCAGCCCATTCCAATGCCAATCACTCTCTCTGTGAAGAACTTACTCCTAACATCCAGCCTAGACCTCCCCTGGCACAACTTGAGACTGTGTCCCCTTGTCCTGTTGCTGGTTGCCTGGGAGAAGAGACCGACCCCCACCTGGCTACAATCTCCCTTCAGGTAGTTGTAGACAGCAATGAGGTCTGCCCTGAGCCTCCTCTTCTCCAGGCTAAACAACCCCAGCTCCCTCAGCCTCTCCTCAGTGGACCTCTTCATTTCTAGGAGCAGGCTGGACAACACCCATCTTGTTATTGGAGTTTTCCAGGCTTTGCTAAAATCTGGATTCACTACATCTGAAAAATGTTCTGCAGGGAAATAAATGACAATCTAGAGTACTTAAAGGTTTTGTTATTTATTTATTTATTTGTGAAATGTTCCTTTTCACAGAGGTGATTGAACCATGAAGTAAAAGGAAAGATTTAGAAAAGATGAGGAGTTCTCAGCTTCAGCTTACTGGCAAACAACCTGCACATTCAAGCCCAGTTTATGGATTATTGATTGGAGAGGAGATGAAGTGCAGCTCCTATTCTCAAGCCAGGCAGACTGCCTTACACAGAGTGCATATTAACTTTCTAGTGAGTGCAGAATACGTAATGTGTGCAGAGAAAAGAAGGTCTGTTAACGGGTCAGAGTAAGTTAGGTTAGTCTTTGAATTGCTTGTCCCAATGAAGGCCAAGTCATAAAAATGAACCTAGAATTGTTTTTTCTTTTAGATAATTATCTCTGCATTTATACTGTTTATACATCTATTTCAGTCTAGTATTTAATGAGATTCAAAAAATGAGAGTTGATTTTATAATAGAAGTCTAAATTCAAGAGAAATTCAGAGCACTGAAGCCTAAACAAAGCTAGTTCTGCAGAAAACAGATGTTAAAGTGAGGTTGAAATAAATCCCCTAAATAAGAACAACCAAAACCCCTCTTATTCTGCCAACCAACCAAGGCCTACAAATAGTATTGGAATTTTATGAAAGAATAAATTTATGAAAATGACATCTTGGATGATATTTTAAAATTGTAACTATTTAGACAATGTATGAATTGGTTTTCGCTGACAAAGGAGAGTGGTGTGATAGCTCCTCAACTCCTCTAATCTTCTTAGTCTTCCAGCTATCAAGCAGGTGCTTGTCAGGAGTTATGACTTGACTATGTGGATGATTTTTTTTTTCCATAGCAGCCTCAGGGATTTGAAATCGATTAGACTAAATTTTTTTACCTAGTTGGAGAAGAATTTGATTGGAAATTAAATTAGAGGGCTCTGCTGTAGAACAAGAGCTGGTGAATGTAGTTTTCATGCTACAAAGAGGCAGGCTTGCCTCCCTCTGGCAAGTAGTTCAGTCTGGAGCAGTTCAGTCATCCTTCTAGGCAGCTCTTGCTTTGTCCTATAACCTTGTGTGAGAGATGTGCAATTGCATGCTTTTGATCTTCATTAGGATGCTAAAAGTGCCTGTTTATTTCTTGCCATTGAGATTTCAGAACCCAGAAGGTACTGCCTCTTCCAAATTAGAGAAAAGGTTAGTTATTTTTGTTGATAGAAGGAAAATTCTTATGACCAATGATACAGATTTCTGGCTGCAGTGTCAGGTGGCAAAGCAAGAAGATAGAATATAACACTTTGCATTTCAAGTGATCAGCATGTGAGGGCTTATTTATTGAGGATGTGTATCAAAGACAGGACAAACCCTTTATGAGAAGTTGACTTTTTTTTTCATAAAGATGCAATAAGAGGGAAAGGATGAAGTCAACCTAAGACATACAATGTAATCAGGGTGGAAAATATCAAAGGATATAGAAAATATGTATTATAATAATATGTTTAATTGAGGTTATAGTATTTCTTCATAGAGAGAGTGATTTGCCATTGGAATGGGCTGCCCAGGGAGGTGGTGGAGTCACTGTCCCTGGGGGTGTTCAAGACAAGACTGGATGAGGCACTTAGTGCTATGGTCTAGTTGAGTGGCTAGGGCTGGGTGCTAGGTTGGACTGGATGATCTTGGAGGTCTCTTCCAACCTGGTTGATTCTGTTCTATTTTATTCTGTAAGGATAAAATCTTTGCTGACAAAACATTTGTTTGAAAAGTAACAAAAGGTCAGAGAGTCATCTTGGATTTCTGGCAATCAGTAGAAAAGATAGTTACTGTATTTTGCAACAGGATGTTTTTAAATTGATTAGTCATAACTTAAAACGATTTGACATCTGCAGATCCATTTCAGAAACAATTTAAACAAGTGGTAGTGTAATCTGACTTAGTTGCTATAGACCCAGTATGTAGACATGGGAAGGAAAGTGAATAAAATACTGGTATGACATCAGGATAGTTGTTTCCCTGTGGTTCAGGCATGTTACGTGGAAGAATATTTAGTCTTTTTGTACTTGATCCATAGATTATTAGAGGATATATTTTTCCAAAGCAAGCTTTTGATGTTTCTGTATTGCACAAATAATGTAGGTTGTACTTTTCTTATCCAAGCAGAAGTAATCACAGATTTTTTTTTTGTGAGCATCTTTTGTAACATAATGGTTTTGTAATGAAGCTCTAGGATTCAGTTCAGAATAAGAAGCCCTACCATACTGCAGTAGAAACAAATTTTGCTATGTTCCACACAGTGTGTGAATATTTTGTTGATATTTAGTATGTTTATGCAGTAAAAAACATTACAGCCTGAGATCTTTTAGAATAGCGGTTCATAGTAAGAATAGGAATGAAAAGATCAGTAATGCAGACAGTGCTGTCCAAATAAATCTGGACAAGAGTGCTTGTAATGACAGGGCTAAAGAATATGTAAGTGTTGGATTGTTAATTAGTCTAATAACATTTACAGAAAATGCACAACCTGGAATGATTGAATTCTGGTATCTTGGGTCAGTTTTGCCTATTCACTGCATAAGCCACTGTCTTATTTTGCTTTTACCATTTTTTATCTCTCTGCAGTCAGAATATGCATGTATTGAGTGGTACCGTCTCTGCTTGAGTAATGCTGTGGTAGTCAGCAGAATGTACTGATTTAAAATCTCTTTTGTAAGGTTGAGCTGCATCACTGACAAGGATTGACAGCTGTGGAGAATACAATAATGAGGATTTTACTCCCAGTGTCTGTGTGAATTTATCACTGAAGTTTTATTTTCCTCATTCACCTGTGGAAGCATGTACCTCTGATACTGCTGCTTTCAGTATCAAAACAGCACTAATTAGTGTAGTTTATATTAATATAAAGATACATAGCTTGTGCAAGAAATCATGGTTATAAAGTAAAATGGCAAAGGAGATAGTCCTCAGAAATAATCATGATCTTCTTGTCTGTTCTGCAGTGTTTTCCATAGCTAGATACAACCTATGCCATACATTTTGCAAGGGTGTGATGTGCTCTTCGTGGCAGTTGTTACTCATTTCATCAGCAGAATTTTTGCTTTTTCCTCTCACTCATACAGATACTGCAGAGGGACATCAGGAAGTGGTATTTGTAAATAGGAGACTTGTTCAAATCCGAATCATTTGGCTGATCTTTGTACAGACTCAACTTGCAACGTTTTGCTAGGAGGCATCCCAGATGCTTTTGCATCTGCATTTCATACAATATGAATTTACTCCTGTTTAAGTAGCTTTTAACTATAAACTTTATGGAATGTTTTGAGAAGTTACAGTACTGCAAAGATACATCCAGTAACTGAATCATCTTGAAGGTCAGTTCTGGTTTTCTTGCAGTGAGATGCTGTCATCCATGCATTTTTTCATTTCCTGGCTTATTACTTGCACTGTCCCCATGACTACTGAGGCAATGCTGGATCTCTCTCCATGTGTTTCAGCTGTTTATTTGAATAAGGAAGCTGTAGTATACAACAGAGAAAATAGCTTTTATTTTACTGCAGTCATCGATGTTAACATTGAGTGGGATAGCCTACTCCTGTGGCATATGCTGTGTGCTGTCCAGAATCCTATGAAGGCTTGCTGTGGCATTGCCTCAGAAATCACTCTGGAGTGCTAGAAACATGTCTGACTTAATTATGGGACATGGTGCAGAAACAGTAACAATATGTGTAGAAATCTAGAAAGGACAAAATGAACACATTCAGAGTAGCAAAGCCTTATTTAGCACACAGACTCATCCAGGTAAATGACTCATAAGCAGGAATGCAAAATGGGAAGCACAGGAAAGGGAAGTTAGTTGTGGAATGGGATCTGGAGTCATCCTAACTCTGAGCAGGACTTACTGATTGAGCTTTTGTTTTTTTTGGGTTTTTGATCGTGGCAAATTCTTTGTTCTCTGTCAGGAGGAAAACCAAAACTAAGCAAAAATAAATTCCCCAATTTTGATCCTCAAATACAAATGAAAACTTTAGGGAACTCACCTCTTTTCCCTCCAAATAACTGAAGTGTCAAAGCTTGTTGCTGTAAACCTATGTAAGAAAACAACACATAAAGGAAGCATACAGTTTAAATCTTCTGAATCTTGTAGTGAAGCTCAAAACCCAGAGATCTTTTCTTTTATTATCATAAAGCATATCCAGGCTGCTAGTATGCATCTATTCCTATACTTTAGTCCTCCTGGCCTGCTGATAAAAGACTCTTTCACACTGTTTACTGCTCTTTCCTGTTCTGTTTTTCAAGTAGCTTGACAGTTTGACTTATATAAGTTTAAGCTAGTTTAGGTTAATATATTTGCTATAAAGCATTCCAATGCCTACTCAAAATCATGTAAACCCTACCGAAAATGAGACGGCCTGATCTGGAAGGCGGTTGATAAGCCAGCATGACTCATCACTGTTCTGCCTGCTGCTCTCAGAAGAGCAGTGAGTGGAGAGATTCTCTGGGTTTTTCTGAGTGTCAGCGATATGTTGTTTGTAATGATACTTGTTTGTTCTTTAGAGGTCCTTGGTTTTAGATTTGATTGACAGTTGAATGGTAGATTGGTGGGAATGGAGGTGCTGCAAGACAAATGAATGCTCACCTTTCAGGAGGAGGTATCTTATATGGAAGTACTGATACTTAACTGATATTGAATAGTGTATATATAGAGTACACCTGTAACTTGTTAGCTGGCTGTGTGGATGCAAAGACTGCTTTCTCTGATTAATCTAGCATGAATCTGTGGCTGGGCTCTGCAGCCAATGTGATTACCTCTACCTTCTTCACTTTTTCTTGTTTGCAGAATACCAGAAAATGATTTGTCTGTTCTGTAGTGAATAAGGAATATATGATACTCAGTGGTGGAAGCTCCTTGTGCACTTTCCACTCTTATCATGGTCATCACTTCTTTCCTTCTGAAGTTGCACCTCTACCTGACAATCCATCTTATTGGAGCACTTCTTCAAAACAAAAAATATCTGGTTTCATGTCATTTGGAGCAGATGTATGAATGCCACACAAAAGTAGCATAAATAACAACTAGAACTTTAGTACTCTTAATTTCATTGACTGATACTATAGGTCTTTTAAAATCAAATGATATTAAATTGTTCAGAGATGAGCTATTACTTATCATGGCTGAAGGTGGTATAATCTACCTCAAGAGTTAGTTTGTGGCTTGTATCAGCCAAACAATAATAAAACCGAAAGAGCTTAATTGGTACTTCTGGGATTTGTTGAAAATATTCTGCAGAGGGAGGAATTGAACTGTAGTCAAAATAATAACAAAAATATCTCATCTGTCACACTGAAATTTGCTAGCATTTAGAGTTGAGGAACTGCTTTTTGCTGTTTTATTTTATTCCATCTTCTTTACTTTTCGCTCTGAAACTGGATTTGGGTTCCAGTGGGAAGCATGTACTTCATAATGGTAAATAAGGTTTAGTGTGTCTTGACATTTTTTCCGGGAGATAATGTACCCAGGAGTGTCTCCTTCCTGGCCCAATGACTCAGAAAGCTCTGAAAATATACCACAGTGTGGGAAACTTCAGAAGCGTTTCAGGAGGAATTGCTGGTGACTAACTCAGTGACAAAACAGTGGGCTTAAGCTGCATTTTGTGCGTGTTGTTCATACACACTTTAACTTAGATCCTGACAGTTAATTTCTGATGGACATCAGTGTGATTTGGAATTGCTGCTACCTTTCCTGCTATTTGTACCCTCCAAGTACATATTTAGCCAGTATTTATAATTGTTCTCTCTATTCTCTTTAATATCCTTTGGTGTATGTTTTAAAGAACTGTGTGTAAACCAACTTTTGTCCATAATAAAATCTCTGCTTTGTTCAAGATCAGGGATTCTTTAGGCTAAGTTAAATGTGAACAAAGAACAGACGGTTAAGATTTGCATGCTTTCCCTCTTTTTCTTTTCACATGCAACTCATAGACCAGGCTGAAGTGCCAAGTTCTACAGCTCTAAACATACAAGTTTTAAGATAGAGGCTTAAGTACATTTAGCTCTGTTGTGTTTCAATAAATCATGACATAGCACTCCAGACATTAAATTACAGTAGTAGAATCTATTGTTGCTGTCAGAAGGATGAGGAGGAAGAAACAGACTGAAAAATACAACTGCTGCAGTAGCCTTCCATAAGGTAAATTATCAGAAGGGAGAAGGGATGATTCAGAAATGGGAAGAAATAGAATGGGGTAACAAATGGGATAGAAGAAAATTCTTAACAGCCCAGAATAAAGTTAAGTAGCAAGATTTGTACAGAAACATACTTTTTCATTTTTAATCCCAGAAAATCTAGAGTTCTTTGTGTGGTTTCTTACATGTAGATGAAAGGTTGGATTAAAAACTAAGGAGCATAGTTTCAGTGGAAGATAGTGACTTGAGCCCTAGTTATTTCAGATGCCTTTTCTTCACCTTGGGCTGTGGGACCATTTGGAGAATTTTCTTCTCCGAGTTATAAAGATCACAATGGAGAGAAACTTGACTAAAGCTTGAAAACTTGTTCATATTTACAGACCTTCAGGACTGTTGATAAGAGAGGAAGTTTGACTTGCTAAGTTAATATATTACTCACTTCTTCACTATCCAATGCTAAATACTAACACTGTTAAATTTGTGCTTTTATGCTCTGAGTATCCCTATAAGATGATTTCAGTTCACAGCAGTTAGAATTTCAAGTTCTTTATTGAACTAATGCTGCAAATAAAAGAATAAGGATGAAAGCTAATGAACTTGCATGTTTGAAGAGTATTCATCTGGACAGCAGCTCCATCAACTACTACTTTTTCTGAGGAAGCCTTTTGCCTAACATTTAAGACAGGTACCTCATTTGTCAATGGCTTAAAAGGAAATGTTCTTTAATGTAGTAAACATCTGTTACTTAATCAGTTATAGTTGGTAAGGATTAAGATTTCCCTTGGATTTATGCTGTGTCTGCACAGCTTTAGTTGATGATTGAATTTTTTGTCTGCTTGTTCTTTCTTCTCCTGTTACTCTGGAAGTGAGATGGTAGGTTCTACTGATAAGATGCAATGCATGTTTAATGTGTAACAAAGTACTCTGCCAAACTGAAGGATTTAGAAAATGTTTACAGCTATACAGGTTGTCTGTCGGACAGCTCTCAGCATGGGAAGAGACAATGTGTTGGTAGTTGGAAATGCAGCTGATGTACTGTAACCAGGCAGGCAGAGAAGAGCTCAGAAAAGAGGACAGAAACCATAACTCTTCCTTTCCCAGTTAAAACTTATGCTAAGTGTTCAGAGAAAACTGAAGCAAGAGATGTTAGAGATTTCAGAGGTGCAAGTAGAACCGGCATGGTCTAGCAAAACTTCGTGGCTTCACATGCGGAGGTGCAGCATGGCTTGTGGCCTGTGTGCTGCTGTGGTCTGAATGGGAGCTAGCGCCAGGGCTAGGTTCTCCCTTTCCTCTTCGTCCTCTCCCTGCTGCTCCAATTAATTGAACCTTGAGAGGGTAGAGTGGTGTTAACTTCATCACCAAAGGCTAAAAAAAGAGAGTTGTTGGTTATAAGCTGTGTCCTAGTTTGTAAAAGTACTCTAACAGAGTTTTCCTAGTGTGGATTTCACAGAAGTTAGTTTCCAAGGTGGATTTCCACTACCACCAGATTTGACTATAAATGCATACAAGTGGCTGATAACTAATTTTGGAGGGAAATCTATATGTGTCCAAGGCCAGAAGATTGCCTTTTACCTGCTCTTGTGTTTAGCAAGTATAGTACTTTCCTAAAATGTCTGGTTCCTTGATAGTGATTATTGTTTTGTTATCGTTATTGACAGAAAGTGTGTTGAAATCGTAGTCATTGACTAAAGCCATCTTTCCTCACCTGGGTAATTCCACTGAACTTAACTGAAACAGGAAACTTCTGACCAGAATGTTGTATCTTACAGCCAAGATTAACGATGTAGAAGATGCTGAACAGTGGCTTACTTGCATAATAGAAAAAATCAGACTGTGGTCTATGCAGAAAATTTGTTTGTGTTAAGTGTAGGTGTCAGAGTTTTTATTTCACCTCTGTTTGTAAAGCATGTTATAAAGCCTTTCAGGAAAAAAATGTAATGGCTTCTCCCTTTGGGAAATTAAGAATGTCAGTTCTATCAGTTCTTACTGCTGGCCATTCTTTTTCTCCTGTGAACAGTGATCCGTTTACTAGCGAGTTCCTTGCAGCTACGAGGAATCTTTCCCTGTCCCCTTGTATTAACACATCTCTTAAAGATCGTAAAGAGGGTCTTCAGACTACTTTCTTCCGGCTTAGAGACAAAGCATATCGGGCATAACTATTTTTCCTTTGCTGCTCCTTGAGAATACTGCTTATTTCCAGTTGGAATAGCTTTAAAAGGATCCTTGACAAGTAGGTTTATCATGCACTATTTCATCCTTTACTTTGAGAGAACTGCTTTAGGGTTCAAACCTCTCCAGGGCATTTCACACATCCAAATGAATGATGTGGACTGTTGGGCTGCATAACTTCCATGCTGCTCAGAGATGTAAATTGTACTCTGAATTTTTCCTTATGTGTTTGATCTTGGTTATTTTTCACTAGGAGCTTGAAGACTGAAACTTTTCTGAGCCACTGTTTGGGTGGTGGTGTGTGTTTGTTTGGTTTTCTTTCTTCCTTAACATCCTGCCTGTTACAAATTGAGTGCACAGAGGCTGATAGTTGGGGTTTTTAAGGGTATTTTCAGTGTGTGGTTGGGTTTTGGTATGTGATGGGTTTTTTTTTAAATGCGTTCCTCTTTGTGATACAGCAGAACTCTGTTAAGACGCTGGTTAAGAATGTGAAAGATTAAGGATGAAAAGCCTAATCTTGATTTAGGAAGAGTGAAAAGTTACCTTTCTATTATTTTGAAGGAGGAATTTTGCCCTGGCTTGCCCTAAGGGGTGAAATATTTCACTTTTCATCCCTTCCTTTACTTAAAATAAATGAATAACCCTCCCTGGCACCAAAATTATTAGGTCAGTAGTAGATACTCAATTCTTTCCAAAGCCGTTTGATACTGTTTCTTTCCAAGCATTCCAGTTGCTCAGGGAAGACCATGTCTAGATCTGGTGTGTTCTCCAGCTCAGGCAGCTGATGGAGTGGTTTTGCCTCTAGCAATGCTTTTGCTGGCTCTAGGGAGAGCTACAGAAAGTATTTCTTACTCTAGGCCACAGAGCAGGGTATAGTACAAGGAACAGCCTGCTTGTCTAGTATTTTGACAGGCATGGCCCTTGCCTGAAGATTTATTGAAATATTTTGTAAAGGGAGAGAAAAGTTATAAACAGTTTTATTATCCTAAGTCATAAAGGAAAATGCTGAACAGTAAAGATTTTTAGTTGACTTCAAGTATCTCAAAGTAACTTGATATGTGCTCTGTGGCTGAAAATAGGTGTCAATTATAAGCTGCTGTGAGCTCTGCAGACAGTGGCCATGGGCAATAGATTACATCATAAACCTTTTTTTGTTGGTGTTCTTTTTCTGTATCTGTTTGCGTATTGCAGAACAAACTGCTCAGGAGATGCGGAAGATGTGATGCTATATGTTGATGATTTCACCTTATTTAGTGTAGGTTGTGGCTAAAGAGACTGGAAAGAAAAAGAGGTAATTTTTAGCTCATTTAAAAATGTTAGGCTTTGTGATCTACTGCATGAACAGTAATATGTGATATGGGCACTAGTTGGAAAAAAAATGGAGTTGATCCAGTTTTGATCCCATGATGGTGTGCATATGAACTTGTCCCACAGTTTTTCCCTGGGACAGGTGAAAACAGATAGAAATATTTTCTTTTTCTGACTTTCAGTTGAATTGTTTTTTGGTAGGAAAAAGTTTGCATTTAAGTATTAACTTACACTGTAACGTAACAGTTGCAGTGCTAAGCCCCTGTTTGCTTGCAGAAAGCATCACGCAGTCTTTAGTGAAACTGTGGTCACTTGTGGTGCTCAAGTGAACTTACATGTACCAATCTGAATTAGATTCAGGTAATTACTTTGTAATTTATGCACTTAATATTGCCAACTCTCACTTTAAGATATGATGTATGTCTTAGGCAAGTGATAAATGTGAGCACCCTTAATGCAAACATCCTTCCAATTGTAGCTTTTAACAGTTTTCTGTTGTGTTTTTTTTTCTCCAGCTAACAAAATAATGCTGAGTAACAATGGTCAGCGTGTTAGATTATACAAAAGTAATGAGTCTTTGAGGCTAAAAGTGAGTAATAAGGAAAACCAGGATCTGTCTAGACTTCACAGTCAAACTGTCCAGAAAAGTGTGAATGAAAGAGAATAGTTGTGCATTATTACGCGTCTGTGAGTGTTTGCTCCTATTAATGTCTATTGGTATTTTGACAAGATAGGCAAGGTAAGATTTCTGTGTATTAGTCTGTAATGAATGTTTTAGCCTTCTGAGATATTGGTGTGCTTTACTGGCAAAACAATGATAAAGCAGATGCCATTGTGCTGCACCTGCCGTGTTCTGTGCTGACCAGAGGCTGTGCTGCCAAAGCTGCTTTCTGCTGTTGTCTCAGCGGTGTGTCCTAGGCCACTTTTAGACTGAGCTAGTTAAGTTCTTTGGAGTTTTCCCTTTTTCTCCCCTGTTTATCCACTATGCTAACTCAGTGCTATGAGAGCGTTTGTCCTAATTTCTGTCACAGATACCTGGTATTTCTGCTGGCTAGGCTAATGCTTCTGACTTTCTGTGACTGTGAATCATGACAAGGAAGGAAGGATGGGATGTTTGCTAAAGCCATAATATAGAACTGCACACGTTTGAAAGATACTGAAAGTTTTTAAACAGATGGAGCCGTATGCTAATGGTATCATTTGTGCTTAGTAGTTCATGATTCCTTATTGTTGGATGGCTACTTGAAAAATAATCAATGTTAGATATGTTGAAATATTTTATTCTTCCACAAAGATAGCACCTAAAGAAACAGTTACATGGTAGAAGAGCTGAAGCTTTACCAGTTGTGAAGCAGTATTAGAGGTCATACTGTGTCCTCAATGTCTGCACTGAGCTTGCCTATGAGTGAGAACTGGCTTGTGGACCAGAGCAGGAGATAAGTAGCTTAATAAGGAATTTTAGAAAGTGCTGCAGTGTCAGCAGTGTGCAGGGGATTTTGTGTGCAGCGAATGCAGAATGCATCTTCAGACTAGAGAGACAGGCATGTGCAGGTAAGCCGATTGTTTGTGGCAAACAGACTGGTGCTGCTGCTGGAACGCCAGGAGCTGGGTACTTTGCAGCCAATGCATTTCCCTGCTGGCAGACTGACTAAAGATGGGAATGGATAGATCTCTGCTGGCACCATCTGTGGTTCACAGCCATTTCGTGGCATGATCGTTGCAATGTGGGAGTATACTCAAGCTGGCCATTTTCCATGTGAAAGGGCTGCAATATGAGGACTAATGCAGAACTTTGAGTCAGTTCAGCTGCATAACAACAAATGGCATGCATAATTACTAATCGGATCAGAAGAGAATGGCTTCTGCTTTATTCTCTGACTGCAATCTGTTAGGTTGCGCATCTTGTGTGTTTTTAGTTGATTTATTCATTCAGAATATTGGTAAGGGGGTTTTATCTGAAAGTATCCACTGTGGGCTTAAGCCAGTTTTGTTCTGTATACTTTCCCTTCCACTTTGTGATAACTTAGTGTTCTTGGCATTGGCAGATTTTAGATGAAAAGCTCTTTCAAGTCTTGCAGGATGCTGTACTGGTGGCGGTCATCTTGAGAATCAGAATCAGCCAGGTTGGAAGAGATCTCTATGATCATCTAGTCCAACCTGCTACCCAGCCCTACCCAATCAACTAGGCCATGGCACTAAGTGCCTCATCCAGTCTTCTCTTGATCATCTCCAGGGACAATGACTCCACCTCCTCTCTGTGCAGCCCATTCTAATGGCAAATCACTCTCTCTGTCAAGAACTTCTTCCTAACGTTCAGCCTATACTTCCCCCAGCACAAGTTGAGACTGTGTCCCCTTGTTCTGTTGCTGGTTGCCTGGGAGAAGAAACCAACTCTCACCTGGCTACAACCTCCCTTCAGGTAGTTGTGTATGATATCATGGAGTCTGTGGTGTCATTTGCAATCCTCAGTTTCCAGTGGTCTACAAAATACCTGATCATCAGGCAGCTGATTCACTGTTACCATGTCCTCTTCCAGGCTTACATGAAGCTACATTATTAACAGCCCTGTGGAGAATTCCTAGTGCCCTTCTGTCGATGTTCATTAATTTCATGCACTTATTTTGAAGGATACTAATTTCCCAGGTTTATTCAGTGCTGACTTAGATCTTGCAACTAATATGCTACTTTGGCTGTGGGATGATTTTGGAGATAGTTCTAAGTATGAACCCTCTGCATGCTGGGGCACTCTTGCCTCAGAAGCCAATACCTAATGACACCAAGCCTCTAACTTGCTTATGCATCTAGGCAGGAGGCATATACCTCCTCAGTTCTTAAATCCCAGTTTGAATTGTTGGTGCCCAAGGTTTTCCCAACACCACACTTCAAGTGGTTTCATTATTATTGGAAAACATTGGGAGTATACTTTGTATGCTGGCTTTACTTCATCCACTCTCAGCCTTAGATGTGCTTAAAGGTAAAAACAGTGTCCTGCTTTAGTAAGGCAGAAGAGTTAATTGGTAAAATTTTGTGCAATGTATATGAAGTTGAAAACAGATTTGCAGTAAAATGGAGCTCCACCTCAGACTGTTTTCTTAATTGTTAGGATTCTTGGAAACTGATTTAACAGCAAAAAAACCCCAAGCAAACATCTTTTAATTCCTTTCTCTTTATAAATTATTATAGAAGATGACTAAGGTAGTTGAAGTAATTTTCATCCCTTATGTATGGCTATGCATTGTACTCTTTCTCTTGCTATTAAACATAGACTTATTGCTTTATATTCAGCTGTGCAGAGTCTGCACACAGCTCGTTAATACCCATGTCTATTACTTAGAGCACTTAATTGGAGCTACTCTGAACTTACTGGTGTGTGGCTTCATAGAATCACATCTGGATAATAACTGTCCTACTTATATAGCCAGCAAACAAATATATTTGCTTAAGCCATCTATAAGAAACCAACTTCAGACTTCAGTTCCCGAGATATAATCATAGAATCATAGAATGGTTTAGGTTGGAAGGGACCTCAAGGATCATCCAGCTCCAACCCCCCGCCATAGGCAGGGACACCTCCCACTAGAGCAGGCTGCTCAAGGCCTCATCCAGCCTGGCCTTAAACACCTCCAAGGAGGAAGCATCCACAACCTCCCTGGGCAACCCATTCCAGTGCCTTACCACCCTCACTGTAAAGAACTTCCTCCTAACATCCAGTCGGAATCTCCCCTCTTTCAGCTTAAACCCATTCCCCCTCGTCCTGACATTACTAGACCATGTAAATAGTCCCTCCCCAGCTTTCCTGTAGGCTCCCTTCAGATACTGGAAAGCCACTCTAAGGTCTCCTCAAAGCCTTCTCTTCTCCAGGCTGCAGAGCCCCAACTGTCTCAGCCTGTCCTCATAGCAGAGGTGCTCCAGCCCTCTGATCATCTTCGTGGCTCTCCTCTGGACCCGCTCCAGCAGTTATATAAATAAGGTATGAATATTCCTAAGATATGAATAATGTACAAATGGTCTTGCAGTATATGGAAGAGAAACATTTATAGCTGCTGAACAGTTCAGTGCCTGATAACGGGTATTAAAATCTACCAAGTAATTTTGGAACAAGTATTTCTAATCTCAGAGATTTCTCAATAGTATATGCTTAAAATGGGTATGAAAGGATTGAACTGATAAGCTACTAAACATTTTGATCGTTTTGTACTGAATATTTAGGAATAATTTCCTTTTTACTCAATAAAATATATGCTAGTATAAAAAAAGTTCTACAACCCACACTGGAGCTGGATGCTTTTGAATCGAGTATCTGGCAGAGATAATGGTCTTAACTTTAGTAAGGGGCTGCTTCTCCTACATGGTAATTCAGACTGTTATTTCTGTCACAGCTGAATGGCAATATGATTTTCAGTGAAGCTGTTGTAATTCAAACAAGTCCATGTGTATCAAAGAATTACAGATGAAAAACTGCATATCTGTTTTTGAGATCAAGTCCAATAAAAGATGACAAAACCCAGGAGTACTTCAGAAGGTGTTAGGTGTTAGAAAAAATGCAATGAGAATAGAATCAACCAGGTTGGAAGAGACCTCCAAGATCATCCAGCCCAACCTATCACCCAGCCCTAAGTGCCTCATCCAGTCTTTTCTTGAGCTGAGATAGTTTTAGTTTTCCATTTAATGTAAGCACTAGCTTCTCTGTTAAAGAACTATGTGGTGCATTTTCCTAAAAGCTCTTACCACATCATTTGAAGTAAATATGTCTCTTATTTCTGAGGATGTGTAGCTACTTTTCTATTTGAAAGGTACTTTGAAAATATTCCTCAGTATATTTATGCTTCTGTTTTTAGTGGTTAATGTCCTTTCATACATTCTAGACCATTGTAACTTACTGCCTGAGTTAAAGAATTATTTCAAGAAACTGGACTAAAATTAGTGAGGGCATGGCTTGGTTTTTTGCTTCCTTTTCCATTACACTTGCTTCTCTTCCTTCCACAGCACATCATCTGTGGTGTTTGACTTACTTATTACCTTATTGAGGGAAAATTTACTCCTGTTAATTCTGGTCCCTCTCCACTCATGTGTGATCTACATATTGCACAAAAGTCAGGTCAAACTTTATTTTTAGGCAGCTTTCTGAACTAGTTCACTCATCTCTGTCATTTATCCTTAAAGTGCCAGTGTTCTCTTCCCTGCTACTCCAAATAGATTTGTGAATACTTAAATGCCTTTGACCTAATATATAGCAGCCCTTTGAGAGGTATACTACATAGAGCTAAGCATGTTCTGTAGCCTACAGTAAGCTGAAAAATGTTTCTGGTAAATTCAGGGTGATTCTAGTAAATGAAATTAAGTGCCATGAGCAGCTGAGTCTTCTGTCCAAGGCAAACAGCAGGAAAAAAAAGAGTGCACATGAAATAATTCACCATATCTCTCTGTAGGCATATAAACGTGACATTACTTTTGACAGGATTATTGCACTTGAAGTATCAATGTCCATCAAAGTGATGAACTCTTTATGATGACAAAGGAGAGAAGTTATAAATATTTCTCTGATAAACCTGCTTTACTGGACAGAAGAGGGTGAGAGAAGACTACGTTCTGGGAGATCAATATAATAGAATAGAATCAACCAGGTTGGAAGAGACCTCCAAGATCATCCAGTCCAACCTAGCACCCAGCCCTAGCCAGTCAACTAGACCATGGCACTAAGTGCCTCACCCAGGCTTTTCCTGAACACCTCTAGGGACAGTGACTCCACCACCTCCCTGGGCAGCCCATTCCAATGCCAATCACTCTCTCTGGCAAGAACTTCCTCCTAACATCCAGCCTAGACCTCCCCTGGCACAACTTGAGGCTGTNCTCTCTTGAGTTGAGGAGCCCAGAACTGGACACAGTACTGAAGGTGTGGCCTGACCGGTGTTGAGTACAGGGGCAGAATAACCTCCCTCGTCCTGCTGGCCACACTGTTCCTGATGATTTTTTTTGCTGGAGCCACCCATTCAGTTGGAGGAATGCCTGAAGTTGGCTTGACTTAAAAACCTTAAAACCATTGTGATAGTTATTCTTGCTATTATGCATGCAATTTGCAGGCTGTTGACATTAAGCTCACTCTTATTTTCCAGGCAGCTTTATAGAGGCCATTTAGGAAGTCTGTGGTTTGGGTGTTTTTTTTTAAACACTGCAGTAGTTGGTACCTATATTAGTCTGGCAGAATTACCACATGGTTGAGTAACATGGAGAGCTGTTAGTTTCCCTCTTTCTCTTCCTTTTTTGCCCCGATGATGGTAATGAAGGCATATTACGTGCGTATGAATTTTAAGCAATGCCTGAATGTGAAAGATTTTGGAGAAGAAACAGTTGGGGACAGGAGCACACATTACTGTTCCCTTGCAAGTGTTCTTGGAATAGCTGTCAAGGACAAAGCGCAGCTCCTTCTGGTGTCTGTCTTCTGTGGGGGAGATTTAATTTCAAGCATTCAAGCGCATGCTGCTTTAGTGAACAGTTTGTATTTTTACTGATGGCATTATCATTTGGTATGCATAAGTGGGATGTTTTAAGTGGGATCACTGTTAAGTTTCCTTGCTGGCTCATGACCAGTTGTTGCTAAGAGATGTTCACACATATTTGCTGTGTGAGGGAGTTCATCTCTGTTATGTAGATTTTGATAGCACGATCCAGAAAATATGAATATGCTAATGATTGAGCAGTACAGAATGAGGAGAAACATGAAGCTGAAAGCTCTGAATTTATTTATGTGTTTTTAATAACATGGTATTGCAATTGCAGCCTTTTTCTCAAATGTGTCTTTGGTCTTCTGAAGCAGAGCTTTCCATGTAATGAGTGAGATGAGGCCACACAAACCAGAAATCATAACTGCATGAGAAGATGCCATCCAGAATGGCTGGTGTGGTGAGCCTTCAGCGCTGGTGCGGAGCAGGCTTTCACAGTAAAATAGTTCCAGGAACGGCTTAGTACCTATGTGTTTCAGTGGGAGGCACTGAGTAGTTGCAGTGAGGTTGTAAGGGTAGGGTTTCTCTTATCTAGGGCACAGTGTTTAAGAATGGTGAAATACACTTGAACCCCCACTACTTCAGTGAGCAGTGCCTACTGATTTCCATGTTACTGTGCTTCTTATCAGTGGATGGCACTGGATGACTATAGTATCTAACCAGAGAAAAATCAAGGCTTGCTTAAAAGAAAAGCAGACCTCAAACTGTGCATTTCAATGGTGTTTGAAAAAGGCAATGGATAAATAATGTGGTATAATGTATTGACATCCTTCTTTCCATGTTTTTCACCTGATGAAAGATAAATAAATTGAAGCTGTGAGGGTGTTTTATAAGGAAATTCCTCAAATCAAAAGTGAGTTGAAATGCTTTATTTGAACTGGAGCTACTCTTCCTGAAAAATATTTATTGTAGTAATAGTGATACTACTTCATAGTAATAATTTTAGCATAGTGAACAACAGTTTCACTTCTGATTGTTGAGGTGTATAAATGTTAGAGTCTTCAAAATTAAAGAGGTTACCTAACACTGACCTTGTCTAATTTATGTGAGCCCTTTTTTGTTAGTATTTTTTTCTGAATCAGCAAAATATCTTTTCACTTCCAACTTTTCAGAGGGAAATGCTTTCATGATGTTTTTAGCAATATAAATGCAATCAGTTCCAGCAGTCTTCCAGAGTGCTATATCATGTCTGTTAGTTTCAGATAGAGAAAACAATCTTTTAATTTAAGAAACAGTTCTGTTTCAAGCTTTGTCACAAACTGTACAGATATTGTTCTAATTAGGAAAAATTACCTTGTCTGCCTGTCCTTAATTATTCTCCAAGTGTCAGATAGATAATGAACAGTTCAATACAGATGTAAAAATAACTTTACATTCCAATGGTTTAACTTTTAAATAATCCTGAATGACTTTGAGTCTGGAAATAGCTAAGTAGAAGTCGTCACTGAGGAGGTAGTCAATGAAAAAATATGCAAGAACTGCAGAAGAAACAGGGGAAAATGATGATTTACTCAGCTAGGAAAACAGTCCAACACCATTTCAAAGTTGGGCAGTAATGTTAAAAAACAGATTAAATTATCTCCTTCTGGGCTAATGGTGCTGAAATTCCAAAAAAGATTTTATGAAATTGTCTTAGTTTCTTGTGAAGTTCTTTGAGGGTGAATAGACTTATGGCTAAGTGAACAGTAGACCTGTTAGTCCTGTGATAATTCAGTGTTGCTTACGGATGGGAGTTGTCCAATAACATTTTTACTTTGTTTAGACAACTGTAACAGTGATACACAGAAGTACCTGAAGTACTATTTTTGTTTCCATAGAGCTCAGACTTAAACATCAGTTTAAGCTTTGTTCTGAAAGATGGTTGTCATCTTCAGTTGTGCTCTGTGTTGGACACCATACAGTTGTGGTCTTGTATCTCAGGAGGTATAGGTTGTTTGGCTTTTACATAATCAGTTAAGAAAAAGTACACCAGTCTTTGTGAGCAGAGTCAGAACAGGGGAAGTGTGGATTGTGATGCTGCAAGGTAGTGTGCAAATAACTCTGACGTGTTCACTTTAAGTGAATGTAAGGTAATACCAGTTCTGGGCTCCTCAATTCAGGGAAGAAGTTGAGGTGCTGTAAGGTGTCCAGAGAAGGGCAACAAAGCTGGTGAGGGGCCTGGAACACAAACCCTCTGAGGAGAGGCTGAGGGAGCTGGGGGCGTTTAGCCTGGAGAAGAGGAGACTCAGAGGGGACCTCATTGCTGTCTACAACTACGTGAAGGGTGGTTGTAGCCAGGTGGGGGTTGGTCTCTTCTCCCAGGCAACCAGCAATAGAACAAGGGGACACAGCCTCAAGTTGTGCCAGGGGAAGTCTAGGCTGGATGTTAGGAGGAAGTTCTTCACAGAGAGAGTGATTTGCTATTGGAATGGGCTGCCCAGGGAGGTGGTGGAGTCACTGTCCCTGGGGGTATTCAAGAAAAGCCTGAATGAGGCTCTTAGTACCATGGTCTAGTTGACTGGATAGGGCTGGGTGATAGGTTGGATGATCTTGGGGGTCTCTTCCAACCTGGTTGATTCTATTCTATTCTAATAGCACACCACCGAGCTAGGAAACGTGTAGTCTACTTCAGTCGATCACATTGATTCTAATCTTTTAAAAGCTGTTCAAAGCATCTGCTGTAATTCTGGCTTAATACTAATTTCAAATAATTTCAGGTCATGACATAGCTTGAACATTTTCCTTGGTTCCCCTGAGGTCTCAAGCATTTGTGTTGTGCTCTGTGCTGGGTGATTTGTGTTCGTGTCTACACAAATGAATGTCTATCAACTGTTCAGTTACAAGCACCAGAACTACTAATTGCTTTAGAGTCTGTTTTGAGACAGAGTGATCTATTTGATAAATCCACAGGCAGTACAGAAACGGCGATGCTTTGGCTCCAGAATCTTCTCTGTAATGCAAGATAGGGGATGAGTAATGGACAGATATTTGAGAGCAGTTCAAGGCCAAACTTCAAAAGCTGTCAAAGGGCCTTCAGTCTAGATTCCTAGTAGAGCATCCATCTGGCTGTGTATAGTAGGTTTTAAATGATCACCAGTGGAGAATATTGTGTTAGACTGGATCAGACAGTAGTGTTCTTTTTTAGTAACGAAGCTCTGCTCAGGTCTACCAATCCAACAGAATATCCCTGTTAACTATCATTAAAAATGATGTTTGAAAAAGTAGGTTTCTTTCTCCAAAGAAAACACTGTTGTGTAAAACCTGAACAGTACTTGTTCAGTGTTGTAATCTTGCGCTGTTTCCCCAAGAGGGGAGAAATAAAATAGAGGCAATCAGTGTGGTCCTATCACATCATGCAGAATAGATTCCTAAGGCTGGAGTGTCTGTATTGTTCAAAAAACGGTTACCACTAGATGCCTTTGTTCCCAGTCTTAAATTAGCTCTTATAGCCAATAATATTGTTTGATATTTTGGCCAAGATGAACCAAATATATCCAGATATGAGAAAAATAACTAGAACAGCACAACTGAGACTCCTAGTGAAGATAATTTAATATAAATGTGATAATTCAGGCAAATGCCTTTCCAAGGGCAGCTCTACTTCTGCTTGGTACTACTTTTGGGAGCCTGGTAGCGTTTTGGTCATGTTATTGCTGTACCACTGTCCATCCTATTTGAAAGGTCATGGCAGACTGGTGAAGCTCCTGCTGACTGGAAAAGGGCAAACATAACCCCCATCTTCAAGAAGGGAAAAGGGGATGACCCTGGGAATTTATAGACCAGTGTCATCTCTGCCTGGCAAGATCATGGAGCAGATCCTCCGGAAGGCTCTGCTAAGGCAAATAGAACGCAAAGCAGAGGTGATCGGTGGTAACCAGCAATGGCTGCACCAAGGGCAAATAATGCCTGACAAATTTAGTGGCTTTTTATGATGAAGTCACAGCAACAGTGGACAAGGGAAGGGCAAGTGGCATCATCTCCCTGGACCTGAGGCATTTGACTCTGTCCCACATGACATCCTGGTCAGCAAACTGGAGAAACACAGACTCGGTGGGTGGAGCACTGCTGGATAAGGAATTGGCTGGGACAGGTTGGGCCATTGCTGTCAGTGCTGCATTTTGTGTCACTTGCCGTATGTATTTATTTCATCAGTATTGCTGTTCTCCCTCATTGTTACGTCCTGGGGCTGTTCTGTTAACCTCTCCTTATCTCGGGATGCAGGGCATTGCTAGTTTCTCTCAGTTTTCCTTCCCATCCCAGTGAGGGTTGGTGAGCTGTTGTGAGAGGCTGCACGGGGTTCGGCTGCGCCCAGGCCTGAGCTGTGACTGGTGCCTGGCTGTGTGTTCTTGCGCTAGCAGCCATTCTGTTACTGTGTGCATGCCCCCACCTCTCCTTTTTCCTTTAGGCTGTTAGAAAACTCTGTCCAATGCTAGTCCAGGGTTGTAGCTAGCCCTCGCTAAGAGTAAATTTTGCACTTGGTAACTTCCAACTGCACACCAGCAGTGTGTGTCTCTTCCTCAAAACCAGTTCTCATATCTTTGCACCCAAATGTTGTTACAAATGTCCCCTCCAAAAACGTGTCAGTACATCTCTACATCTGCCACCAAACAGTGACAATGTTTTTTTTTTTTTGGGGGGGGGGGGTCGTTCGTGTTTTTTTTTTTTTTGGTTGTTTTTTTCCCCCCCCCCCCCCCCCCTTCTTGCTTGGAGTTTTTTAACCAACAGTGGGAAAAATTCTGTATGAATCTACTTAACCTGACAGAGACATGAATTAAGTGGAAAGGGCAGAATAAAGAAGGAAAGGCACAAGGTGCTACTGAAGTGGAAAGGAGGGAAATGACAGGGGGAAGTTCTAGAGAAGAACATTTAGTTTCCAAGTGTCTTAAGCTTTGCTGTGAACAGCTATTACTGTGGGACTGAACTTCACCAAAGAGTGAGAACTGACTGCTCCCAGGGCTATACAAACTTTCTGAAAGTCCTTTATAGTTTTGTATGACAGTTAAGGAATAGCAAGAGCTATCTATAGTGTTTTGAGATCTGAAAATAATATTCAGGTCCTGCTGAGCTAAAGATACAAATCCTACTAGATCAAAATTGTGTCAGCAATTAACTTCGTATTCTTGCACCAGGAGAAGGAATAGGCATGTGAGGGCGCAAAGCCGGTGTAGCTAATTGCTTAATTCTCTTGCTGTCTCCTTGAGTCTCTCCTGAAGTAAGAAGGTGTAATGTAAGTCATTGCACATTGTGACTCTGGAGTTCACGTGGTGTAAAACTGCATCTTTACGAAGGAAGCTGTTTCCCTGTTGTGTTAAAACTTTTGTCTGAGAACATACCACCTAACCATTTCTGTCTTCAAAGCTCTGTATAAATGGAGAATTTATGCTTGCTCACCAAGAGTTTATGCTTTTAACTGGCTTAATCTATTTTATTAAAAAAGAGAAACTTAGCAAGTAAATAGTATCTTGTCTGCTAAGACCTACAGGTTTACTAAGGTACATCGTATCATATATGAGGCCAATGGGATGAAATTTAACAAGGCCAAGTGCAGGGTTCTGCACTTTGGCCACAACAACCCCAAGCAACACTACAGGCTGGGGACAGAGTGGCTAGAGAGCAGCCAGGAGAAAAGAGACCTGGGAGTACTGGTGGATAGTAGGCTGAAGATGAGCCAGCAGTGTGCCCAGGTGGCCAAGAGGGCCAATGGCATCCTGGCCTGTATCAGGAACAGTGTGGCCAGTAGGACGAGGGAGGTTATTCTGCCCCTGTACTCAGTGCTGGTCAGGCCACACCTTTAGTGCTGTGTTCAGTTCTGGGCTTCTCAACTCAAGAGAGATGTTGAGGTGCTCGAACATGTCCAGAGAAGGGCAACAAAGCTGGTGAGGGGCCTGGAACACAAACCCTGTGAGGAGAGGCTGAGGGAGCTGGGGTTGTTTAACCTGGAGAAGAGGAGACTCAGAGGGGACCTCATTGCTGTCTACAACTACCTGAAGGGAGGGTGTAGCCAGGTGGGGGTTGGTCTCTTCTCCCAGGCAACCAGCAACAGGACAAGGGGACACAGCCTCAAGTTGTGCCAGGGGAAGTATAGGCTGGATGTTAGGAGGAAGTTCTTGCCAGAGAGAGTGATTTGACACTGGAATGAGCTGCCCAGGGAGGTGGTGGAGTCACCGTCCCTGGGGGTGTTCAGGAAAAGCCTGGATGAGGCACTTAGTGCCATGGTCTAGATGAGTGGCTAGGGCTGGGTGCTAGGTTTGACTGGATGATCTTGGAGGTCTCTTCCAACCTGATTGATTCTATTCTATTCTATATGTCCTCATGTCACCGTGTTCTTGAATGGAATTCAGAAATTATGTCACATGTTCATTTCTCTTTTCCACTTCAAATGACAAAATGAAGCAGAGAAGTATTATTTATATTGTATTGTCCATTAATAAAAGGGTTTTTCAGACTGTATTGTTTATAATCAAAGCATAAGCTGGCAGGTGAAGTCATTAAGATTTAGAGTCATAGAATGGTAAGGGTTGGAAAGGACTTTGGAAGATCATTCAGTTTGACAGCCCTGCTAAAGCAGTTTCACCTAGGTCACATTGCTTGCAGGTTGGGTTTGGAAGCCATCAGGGAAGGAGACTCCACAGCCTGTTCCATTGCTCTGTCACTCAAAATAGAGACGTTTCTTCTTAACTCCTTAGATCTTATTTTCCATCTGAGACTGGCATTGTAATTAGATGTTCCAAAACTAAGGTGAATTTCACATGGAATAGGTAATGTAACCATCGCTAGGAAGCAGTAGGAGGAATATGTAAATGATGATAAAGCAGGGTATTTTGCTTGAGGAAATAATATAATTCTTATTCTGTCCAGAATCCTATTCCAGACTTTTCAGCCTTTGGTTTGACTGTCACATTGTACCTTAGGATTCATGTAAGATTGTTTTAGTGGTGTGCTCATGAATTATATACAGCCCAGAAGAGTCAAGGCCAGTAAGTGAATGATGAAATTAGTTATTCAAGTCTCCATAAGTGGCTTAAATTTCCAATAATCACTAGCTTTTTAGCAGACTGGAAGGTTCAGTCAACTGCTCCTCCCCTCCTCCTTCCATTGTCCCCACTATGTGTAGCAAGAAGGTTTCTGATTGTTTAGGACCCTCATATATAAATATTTTGAGATTCATGTTCTGTCACAGTCAAATAAATGGAAGTGTTCATGAGAGATTGACGTAGAATTAGTTTTGTCAAACCAGAATTGAAGCAGCAGCAATTTCTAAGGCAGCATTTGTGCATTCATGTTTGTTTTGGTGCTATAGTTTCTAATATACAGGATGCAAGTGAAATTTGGAATGTTTGTCCTCCTTGTCTGTCTCTTTTGCTGGGCCTTCATGCAATAGCTCCCTAGGCAAAACTGCTGTAATAATGTCTAGCTTGAATCTTTTAAACATTGCTTTAATAACAAATAGCAAGCAACTAAGTACTGATAGTATGAGACTTTGCCTTTTATTTCTAACTGGGACAAGAACAGAACTGCTGCCATAAATTAGTAGATTGCTTGGCTGGTGGTTTGCTCTGTCTTCTGTAGTCATTTTTGACCTGAGAGTGTCTGTGGCAACACTTTCCAGTTCTGTGTGTTTTGGCTCTTCCAAGGAGTGCAGATGGATTTTTCTGGCACCTGTTATACGTTCTGCCTCAGTAACATCCAAAAGGACTGATGTAACCTACTTGAAAAGGAGTAATGATGGGCTGTGTTTCTCATCACATCTTGGCTGTCCTTTCATTGTGATCCAAGTGTGACTTAAGGCTGTGGTGCTAGTGCAATGGTAACGGGGCAGGGAAGAGCCCTTCAGTGAACAATGAACTACTTCACAGTTGTATGAACAGACTCTTTAGCATGTAATGGAAGATTTCAAACTTCAGTAATACCCAGGCCCAAATGCTGACTCAGAGGAAGGCATCTTCTGTCTAAACCACACAGAGCTGGTTATTACTCTTAAGCATTGCTCTTAATGCTCTTCAGCATTTTGGTAAAGAATCCACACTTAAATTTTGAGTGGTCTGATTGTTCTTTTTTCCCTGGATGAGAGGCAGGGGCTGTGTGCTACTTCTGCTTTACCTGTCGTCTATCTGATGTCTTCAGAAATGTCTGTGTTGTGCAGACCCAGTTTGATACACACTGTGTTATGCATACATTTTTAGTTCTTGCAGTAACCCAGATTGTAATGAGTAACTCATTTACTACTGCCTTTACCACAGAGGTTTTTCTGTGTCTGCTTTTCTCTTTTCTCCTTTTTCCTTTTTTTTTCATATCAACTGCTTAATATCTGACTGCTTGGTCAGGAACTGTTGGCTTAAGAGCCTGTATGGTGGTCCTGCTTATCATTTTAATGACATTAGCCACAAAAGCAATTACAGATTTATGGCCGTAGGATACTCTTTAACTCAAATTTCCTTAGGCCCTGCCTCAGTTTTGACTAAGATCCCACTTGCAGTGAATTTCCCAGTTAACCATATTTTCTTCTCTGCAAACACAGACCTCCTTTAAGAAGAAGAAAAACAGTGGTGTTAAAGAGCTATTTGTATGAAAGCTGTCAGGGTGATTTCTGTGTTTATTAGAGGATATTTGGGGTTGATTCTCACAGCTACACTGGATGTAAAAGCCATCCTGGAAAAAGAATCTGTCCTTCAGCTGCCTTTTATTGCAGAGACATCTGTCACATGCAGGACATTAAAAATAACCTAGCAGTTAATAGCCCTCTCAAAATAACAGCCAGCAAAGTATTTAGAAAGAAGGAAATGAGAACTAAAATTATATTTCTGAAAAGTGTCACTTAATTACTGATTTATTTTAGCTTCTGGAATGGATTCTGCTTGAATGCTTAGATTTGCTCTCTGTTAACCTATATCTGTTTTTGCCAGTGGCAGTATGTCTAAGACTGAGTGTACATTTGTATGTTAGATCGAGTTGTCAACAGAGAACCATCCCCCTGCAAAAATGTTGATTGTGTTCTATTGTACCATCAGGCACAGCTTTTCAGAGACAAGCTAATATGGGTGACTTTGTAGTGGATGTTTACAACAGGCTTTCTGATCCAGGAAGAGGAAGCCAGTAAGGCTTTCTGCATAGAGCTGAAAGTATCCTCATCATTGTCTGCCCTGATTATCATGGGGGACCTCCCTGACCCAGGTAGTTGCTGGGAAGGCACAAACAGCCCAGGAGACTGCTGCAGTGCATTTTTGACGCAAATGGTGGGAGAGCCTAAGAGAAGGGGTGCACTTCTGGACCTTGTGCTAATGAACAAAGGTGTAGTTGGGAACATGAAGGTTGGGCAGCCTCGGCTGCGGAGAGCATGGGATGGTTGAGTTCAGGAGCACATGAGGCAGTAGCAGGGTATGTTGGTAGCATTGCAACCCTGGACTTCAGAAGGGCCAACTTTGACCTCTTCAGAGACCTACATGGAAGAATTCCATGCGTCAGAACTATAGAAGGAAGGGTTAATATTCAAGCACCACCTCCCACAAGATCAAGAGCCGTGCATCCCTGTAAGAAATCAAAGAGACAGGAGACCTACATGGATGAGCAAGGAGCTTCTAGATCAGCTCATATTGAACAAGAATGTTCACAATATGTGGAAAAAAGGACCAGCCACTTAGAGTATAGGATACTGCCAGCGTATGTAGAGATGCAACGAGGAAAGCTGAGGTCCCCATGGAATTAAGGCTGGATGATGTCTTCCAATTCATACTGTTCTGTGATTTGGTGGACATCCAGCCTCCAGAGTTTGAATGTTTAATTCTAGAATGCTTTTCTTTAGAATGAGTTTTTTTGCTGGAAAATACCAATAGAAAGGACTGACTTTAGAAATTGTGTAGAAAGGCAATTTACCTGTGCCTGAAGAGCCTTCCATAAGAAAAGAAACTTCTCATGCCCTACACAAGCTGCAGCTCCTGATGTGACTACCAGCCTCGCAGCTCTGGCTGTATTTACAGCTGTGCTTTGTAGAAGCTTTTCCTGTGCTTAGGGTAAGAGAAGTTAAAAAAAGTTTGATACAAACAGCAACTCTGTCCATAATGAAAATTCAGTGACCTGTTTTTCAGTTCCTAGGTAATTCCGTGGGGGTGAGAAGGGTCTCACCTTTTTATTTGTCTTGTCTCTAGAACTTGAAGCATCTTAAACACATTATGTGAATTTCAGTGATGCAGACATAGAAAACATGTTTCTTTTTTTTTGTTTGTTCTTCTTTTTTATTTAGATAGACTTAAGGTTGCAGCTGGTGTGTGAGAATACACTGCATATCAGTCACAGAGGATGAATGTGTTAAAGTGCTGAATGGAAAATACTCTCTTCCCACATTTCTGCTTCTAGATGGAAGATTGTCAGAGTATTGAAACTTGAGTTATGGTCATATTTAAATACTTGACTGGAATCTTAAGTTTGATTTGTTATTTTTTGACTTCTTAGGTCATGTAGCAGTTGCATAGATTGGGCACTGAAATGGGTGTTTTAAGCCCATTGTTAAGGGGACTGTTAAGCTAAATAGACTAAGGCAGAAGGATAGAAGTGCATGCGGTGTGAACTCTGACAGTAGATCCTTCTGCATTATCAGTTGTGAGGGTTGAAGACAACAAGTCTTCTGCTGAAACAGGAAGCTGAAGTTTTCAATAATGAGTAATAAATGTGATCCCTCTCCCACTTGCAACTCATTTTCTGTTGTGTCTGACATCTCAGCTGCTTGGCCTGATTAAAAGGAAGATGTAGGCAGTATTTATTGTTGGTATCTATCGTAAGTGCAATACGCACAGCTTGTTATGCTCTGGGTCCTACCTTGTTCCTAAGAAAATTGAACAATGTTGTCAAGAGTCATTTACACATATTGGGTTACTGTCTGCTTGTTAACATATTCAAAGAAATAGTTGTTAAATAGTGTTCCGAATGATGCCTAGATTCCACCTTCATGTGAAAGTATCTGAGAGTAAGAATTAGTGTGATTATTTCTTAAGAGTGCTGTCCTGTCTTCCAGTAATTTGCTATGAAGACTAATGGAATGTGAATATGTGACTTAAGAAACTGGTGCTGCTCTTGTAAGGTGTTAATTAGCTGTCAGAGTAGGACAAAGACCAACAAGCCAGCTTCAGAAATGGGAAGACTGATTAATGCATTATGCTTCTGCGTTGCAGTCTTCAAATGTTCTCTTCTTCTTTAAGTAGAATCATAGAGTGGTTTAGATTGGAAGGGACCTCAAAGATCATCTAGTTCCAACCCTCTGCCATAGGCAGGGACACCTCCCACTAGAACACGTTGCTCAAGACCTCATCCAGCCTGGCCTTGAACACCTCTAGGGAGGTCTCATTCCAGTGAGTTGAACTTGATCCAGCAGTTCAGTGTCCTTGTGTTGGGGGCTCCAGAACTGCACACAGTACTGCAGGTGGGTTGTGACGAGAGCAGAGGGGGAGAATCACCTCCCATGCCCTGCTGGCCATGCTTCTCTAGATGCAGCCCAGGACACCGTTGCTGTTTGGGCTACACATGGACACTGCTGGCTCATGTTGAGCCATCAACCCAGACCCCCAGGTCCTTTTCCTCAGAGCTGCGCTCCAGCCATTCACCACCCAGCCTGTATCTGTGCTTGGGATTGCACCTACCCAGGTGCAGGGCCTGGGGCTTGGCCTTGTTGGATTTTGAGGTTGGCCTGGGGTCACCTCTCCAGCCTGTCCGGGTCCCTCTGGAATGTCATTCTTGCCCTCTAGCAAGTCGACTGTGCTGCACAGCTTGGTGTCATCTGCAAACTTGGTAAGGGTGCACTTAATTCCTCTGTCTGTGTTGCTGAACTATTTGTAATGGAAGGTGTTTGACTTGGCAGTAAAAGGAATGGCTTCCGTTTGCATATTGCAAAGGAAAATGTAACATAACCTGTTCTTGGTGAGAAGATGTGGCCATGCATGCCAAGCCACGCTGCAAAGGTACCTCTTGAGGCTCTGAGAAGATAATTTCATTTCCTTGTTCCACTGGTTCTTGTGTTTTCCTCTGAGGTTTATGACAAAATTGTGTATTGTTCTATGACCTGGACTGATTACTTATGGAGATTTAATAATTATCTCTTGTTACTAAATAGGTGACAGATTATGCTAACTACATCCACGCTGATGACTGAAAGATGTAAGTTTCTAACAGTTGCTTGTGTGTCCTTGAAATTACTTGTGCTCCATCTGTTGTAGATGATACAGAGAAATGGTGTATCTAAACTTAAACACAGAAGTTGCTCTATCCCCTTTCCCTTAATGTATAGTTCTACCTAGTCTCTGAATCCCTAGAGTCTTGATGAGGTTTCTCACACATGGCCTGTTTTCTTTCATTTGCTAATTTTGAATCCCATACCAGTATTGCAAGTTTCATCTGGTTTTCTGCTCTACAGGGAGATTTAGTAGGATAGATTGTTGTTCTTGTGAAACTAGAAGTGTTTTGCAGAAGTAGTAAGGAGATGAACTGAGATCTTCCAACTGTGTGTTTACTTAAATCAAATTTTCTGAATTTTTCATGCTTTGTGTTTCAGCATGCTCTAGTTTTGAGCCCTGAGTATTAGTGTCGAGGTTACAGAGCTTTGTCTTGTGGTAAGATATCCTCTTTCTGAACTTATTTTACCTCAAAGAGCGAATTTGTTTATAGCTGTATAGTCTGAAGGTTTAAGTGTGGTATTGATATGCATGGAATAGTTAGAAGGATTACTCGTTATCCCTAATGCTGCTTTGATGTTTCTGTCAGTGGGTCAAAGACAGGTAGCTTATGGAAGAAATCTTAAAATCCTACCATGTATTCAGAGCCATGTGTTTGGGGTTCACTGTTGCTTGAACGACCCTTGGAGGAGTAATTTGTTTCTGTACTTTGCTTGTAAATTGGACAATTTGCATAGAGGAAAATAATAGATAACCTCTCTGCTTTGAAAATAGATCTCTGCAGAAGTACAAAATCATACAGGTGTAATGGTAACAGTGCTCATTAATGCATGTTCTCATTTAAATTCTTCTAATCCCCAACTAGCTGCAGCAGATTAACAAAGGCTGCTGCTACTTTCTTTGCAAGAACACAACAGCATTTTCACAAAAAGATAGCAGTTGTCTGTGATGTGGCATCTCAGGCTTATTGTTCTAAAGCCTTCCCCTGTAACAACAGCATTTGTGTTATGGAGCGTTGGTAGAGGTTTATAATGAGTAAGAATGTGCATTTCTCACGGTGTCTCTGCTGAGTTTCTTCATAGGCTCATCAGTGATCATCTAACTGCATAGATTTCAAATTAAAAGTTATTCTTTGTACACATCACTTGTTCATAATTAGTCATTTAATTGAAGTGTGTGCATATTTAATTGCACTTAATTGAACCACCCTAAAATATTGGAAATATTAATCTAAATGATGGAAAATTCCAATTTAATTAACAGTCATGTACAATTTTATGGAGGTTTTATTTCACTATACCCAGGAACCGTTGAGGTATTTTTGATGTTTCTCAAAGACTTGCTTTGGCTTAGCTGAAAATTCACTGAAGTATAAGATCAAAACACATTAATTATTGAACGTGGTAAACATAGTTGGGTTTCAGATTTGGCAAAGCTAAAGAGAAGTGTTGCCTTAAAAGAAGAAAAAACGTGTTGTGGATGCTTGAGTGATTGCCTGCTCCATAGCAATGGAAAACATTTTAATTGAAATTTGCTTGTAACCTGATTAAGAATACTCCTTTTTTTTTTTTTTTTTTTTTTTCCTGTGGTTTGCCCAGGAAGCTTAGAAGGTCTGCATATACCCAGTGTGAAGGCAAATGGTTCTCACTGCTTACCTGGGGGTGAACACCTTGAGTACTCTGTGCAGTTCTGGGCTCCTCGATTCAAGAGAGATATTGAGGTGCTGGAACGTGTCCAGAGAAGGGCAACAAGGCTGGTGAGGGGCCTGGAACACAAACCCTATGAGGAGAGGCTGAGGGAGCTGGGGTTGTTTAGCCTGGAGAAGAGGAGGCTCAGGACGGACCTCACTGCTGTCTACAACTACCTGAAGGGAGGTTGTAGCCAGGTGGGGGTTGGTCTCTTCTTCCAGGCAACCAGCAACAGGACAATGGGACACAGTCTCAAGTTGTGCCAGGGGAGGTATAGGCTGGATGTTAGGAGGAAGTTCTTGCCAGAGAGAGTGATTGGCATTGGAATGGGCTGCCCAGGGAGGTGGTGGAGTCACCTTCCCTGGAGATGTTCAAGAAAAGCCTGGCTGAGGCACTTAGTGCCATGGTGTGGTTGACTGGATAGGGCTGGGTGCTAGGTTGGACTGGATGATCTTGGAGGTCTCTTCCAACCTGGTTGGTTCTCTGCTATTCTGTCTGAATGACATGCCCCCCAAATGTTTGGAGAATCAGCTAGGGCAGTGGTCTCCAAAAATCTTAAATTTTATACCTGATCAATGAAAAAAAATGCTGAGCTTGCAGCCTGAATATGTGTATATTTACCTACACAGATGTACTTCTGAAGTTCTCATATTTTCTTCCTTCACCCCAATGGATTGTCTTGAGCACCCCAATATGAAGACCACTGAGTTGAAGTCTCCAACTTTTCCCTTTGTTAGAAGATGGGTTTATGCCGTGACATATCTGGAAATAAATTGGTAATGCTCTGTGTCACTATGGATCGTACATTAGAGAAGCAAAAGTACAAGGGAATGTAATATGAAGATTATGATGAAACTCAAATGAATTCCATTTAACAGTTTGTGTGTCTTTTAATGTATTTGGACATATATATTAAAAATATATATTAAGTGTTTAAGTAGGGGTGGAATAAATGATTGTAGTGACATGGATTGAACATAGTTTTTTGCTCTTAGCACTCTTGGGAGATACACTGCTAATTTCCCTTGGCTCTTTATCTGATGCTTTTATTATTACAGTAATTGGACAGTAACAGTTCAGAAAGATTGAATCCTTTAAGCAAAATGAGAGGGTAGAAGTTTGAGCAGAATGTCACAGATCAGCTATTTTTGGTATTGCTATACATAGGCTATATCAGTGAGGAAAAAGGTCAGTTTATGAACTGGATGTTTCCTTCATATTCCACTGTGCCACAGGCCATGGAATTCTGTAAACCTAGTGCTGGAGAAACTGAAGATACATATCAGAACTAGCCATTGATTATATGTGCAAAGGTCTTGGTGTGACGTGTTCCTGAGATGCAGTTCTGCTCCAGTGATCCATCTGTTACTTATTTGTTGGTCAGAATATGCTGGCACTGTTAGGGTTTCAGAAACGGGATAGCATAGTATGGCCCAGATTCGTCCAGGCTAAATGCCACCTAATTCCACCTAAGTCCTTTTGTCTAATGTTTCCTACTGGCTACATGCCTTTGGAAGCCCAGAGCCAACCAATAAGAACCAACAGGCATGGGGCCTATTGTGGAATTATACAGGATTAAAACTGTGTAAATCTGAGCCATTGCTATGCTCTTGTCTTTTTTTTTTCCTGGATGTATCAAACAGTGTCAGCCTTATCTGACACTGATATGCAAACCACAGACTGTACTACCCCAGGGAAAATGCTATGGAGTCTTGGAACAACTCTTAAACGACTATTCAGAGTTTGTCTACTTATCACCTTGGGAGCGTGGAGAAGAATTTGCTTGAATACTTTCAGAGGAGGCAGGCAGCTTTGGGAAGGATATTGTTTAGATGTGCACCTAGGTGGTGAAACAGGCTGTGTGCAGCAAGTTGTAAGATTCCTTTATGGGATGTCTTCTGGGGAAACAGAAAAAGAAACACAGAAATCTGTTTTACCTTGCTCTGTGATTCTGTTTTTGAGCTTCAGGTAAATACAAGACAGGTCTTCATACTTTCCTATAAGGTGGAAGAAGTTTGAAGAAATATCTGGAATGTGGGTTGATTTGTGGCTGCCTTTGGATTTTTTTTTCGTAGAATGGTCTGAGTTGGGAGTGACCTCTGAATGTCATCCAGTTGAATCCCCTCTGCAGTAAGCAGGAGCATCCTCTTGGGTTGCCCAGAGCCCATTGAGCCTCACTTAGAATATCTCTATGGATGGGGTCCTAACCAGCTCCCTGGGCGACCTGTTTCAGTGTTCCACTTGTTCCTAACATCCAATCTAAATTTGCTTTTCTCTAGTTTGAAGCCATTGCTGCTTACCCTGTCAGTACAGCTTTGTAAACAGTTGCTCTCCGTCCTTCTTGTAGGCCCCCTTAAGGCGCTGGAAGACTTACTCCCCAGAGCCTTATCTTTTCCAGGCTGAGCAACCCCTTCTATCTCAGCTTGTCTTCATAGCAGGAGTGCTCCAAACCCCATATCATTTTGATGGCCCTCCTCTGGACCTGCTGGGGAAATTGTCTTTATTTTTTTAGGGACCTTGGTTGTTTTTTACTGTTGTTGCTATGTGAATGAGGGAAAAGTACTGCTGTCCTGCATTTTAAATATCAGAACAATGTTTGGGAGCATGTCCTGCTTGGGTCTGGTATGGACTTTTTCTTGTTTTTCCTCAGTGGATGGGTCATCTTGCCTCATCTATTTGAGCAGCAGCATTTCTGTCCTGTAGGTGTCTGTTTACTGGTACTTAATGATAAGGTGTTCTTCAAATAGTCTCATCACTAGGAAGAAATCCATTAAAGGTAAATTGTTTTTAAAGGAATGCACATTTATCTGATGTCTCTGCATGACCATCAGAGACTAATGCTTCATTGATGCATATGTTTCCAGTGGGTACTCAAGTACTGTGATTCCCAAGAGAAAACCATTTTTCCTTTTGGAGTTCTAAGAATGCATATTTCTGCATGTTTTCCTCTTCATTTTCTATCTTACCTCAACTAAGATGTGTAGATTTAGTTAATACGAGTTCAAAACGAACCAAATCTAACACAATCATAGTATCAACCAGGTTGGAAGAGACATCCAGTATCATCCAGTCCAACCTATCACCCAGTCCTGTCCAATCAACTAAACCATGGCACTAAGTGCCTCATCCAGGCTTTCTTGAATACCTCCAGGCACCATGATTCCACCACCTCCCTGGGCAGGCCATTAGTTCTGACGTCGTCCTTGAGCAATTCTAGTGACTGTTTCCTTGCGCAGTCTTTCTTCATTCTGGATAATGTTTGTTTTCTCAAACACACTTCTGTTGAATTAAATCCCAATGCCTGTTCTGGAATTGACAAGTTTTCAGACAGAAAAAAGACCCCATTCTCTACTTTTGTCTCATAAGGGAGATCTTCTAGTCCTTTATTAATCTTTGTAGTCATTTTCTGTACCTTTTCCATCAACTCCCTGTCCTTGAAATGGAGGGCCCAGAGCTAGACACAGTATTCCAGACGTGGCCTTACCAGGGCAGGGTAGAGGGCGAGGTTAACCTCTCTTTAGCTACTTGGCACACTCTTCTTGATGCATCCCAACTTAAATTCTGTGCAGATCTGAACGTGTGAAAACATCTCTGAAACTTTTATCACCTTCACAAAGGTGGCTGGCATCAAAGTTATAGTCTGACACTGAAAATATGGGTTCCATGTGTGTTTCTTTTCATATTTGGAGCAGTACTTGCTCTTATAAATCCATGGTGACTTCTATGAAGCATGTCAGTTCTGAACAGAAAACAAGTCTTGATGGCATAGAGTACTATTTTTTTTCAAACACTGTTTGTTTATTTATAGAATCATAGAATGGTTTAGGTTGGAAGGGACCTCAAGGATCATCCAGCTCCAA
>WAAF01020451.1:83909-114691 GCA_013400475.1 Tricholaema leucomelas
TCTGTGCCTGGGATTGCACCGACCCAGGTGCAGGACCTTACACTTGGCCTTGTTAAACGTCATGAGGTTGGCCTGGGCCCACCTCTCCAGCCTGTCCAGGTTATGAGATGTGTCTATTTGCATAAGGTAGGCTGAATCTTTTAGGAGAGTCCTAGTTTCACCTGTAGTAATTTGCTGGTCATACTGAAGATTTATCAACACCCTAAGCCACTTTTGAGTTGTTTGTAGTAATGGTTCTGTTTTATTTCTATAGAACATAAGCTATTTATGTTCAGATATAAATGTTGCTTCAGTCAGGCAAGCCTTACGCATTGGAGATCAGCATCCTATATCTTTATTGTAGTAGGAAGCCTCGAACAGTCTCCTGATGATTCACAGACACGTAACATTGCTTTGTTCTTTTATTTTACCTTTGTTATGAACTATAAAGAAAATAGAAAATAGTTGCTAGTTTAGTAAGAAAGCTGCAAACAGATTACATTTAAAATTCCACTAGCAGCACAAGCCAATGAAATGACATTTTTCTTCCTACTCATTACTACAGTGAATGCTGAATTGTATTAACCTGGGATATAAGTGAATCCTCTCATTAGCTTTGTGATAAGTTGAGAGAGAATGAGATGATTGTGTTAACTTGCCTACTTTATAAAGCAGTCATCAGCTACAGCATATTCTGACAAGGATTTCTGGTACAGTGGGAAGAGGGAAGACCATCCAGGGCAAAGAGATGTATTTAAAGACCTGGTTGGACAAAGTCCAAAGCAACCTGTTTTGAATTCAGTATTGTCCCTGTTTTGAGCAGGCATTTGTACAAGGTGACCTTCTGAGGTGCTTGCCCAGAGAAGCTGGTGAACGGCCTGGAACACAAACCCTACGAGGAGAGGCTGAGGGAGCTGGGGTTGTTTAGCCTGGAGAAGAGGAGGCTCAGAGGGGACCTCATTGCTGTCTACAACTACCTGAAGGGAGGCTGTAGTCAGATGGAGGTTGATCTCTTCTGCCAGGCAACTGGCAACGGAACAATGGGACACAGTCCCAAGTAGTGCTGGGGGAAGAATAGGCTGGATGTTAGGAGGAAGTTCTTCCCAGAGAGAGTAATTGGCATTGGAATGGGCTGCCCAGGGAGGTGGTGGAGTCACTGTCCCTGGAGGTGTTCAGGAAAAGCCTGGATGAGGCACTTAGTGCCATGGTCTAGTTGACTGACTAGGGCTGGGTGCTAGGTTGGACTGGATGATCTTGGAGGTCTCTTCCAACCTGGTTGTTTCTGTGACTTGAGTGATGCTGTTAAAGTGGTTTGGGGGTTCAAAACGTGGTTTTGATGCATCATTAACACATTAACACAGTGCTTCATTTAAAAGAAAGTGCAGCTCTCTGCTGACTATGTGGATTTAAAGAAAAAAAGGTGCTTTTTGAGCACTGGGTAAACTTCATTAGATAAATGTTGTATGGAGTTAGTGAAACTGGAAGCTCGTCTGCATGACCATGGTTGCCTCAGAACAGTCNCTGTATGGCGTTAGTGAAACTGGAAGCTCGTCAGGAAAAAGTCAGACACGCCTACCGCTGCTTCCTCTTCCTGTTGCCAAATGACAGGGGTATTTTTGGTGCATTCAAGAACTCCATATACATTCCATGAGTAGACTTGCATTTTTGCATATCACATTATTTGTCACAAATGAAAGCAGGGCTGACCTTGCAGTAGAAATTTGGTTGATAGAACTATCGGGCGTCATGAACCCTGTAGCAAGAACCTTTAGTTCCAGTGCAGTCTGCATGACCATGGTTGCCTCAGAACAGTCTGCAGGAATTTTCAGAGGAAAAACAGCTGAAACAGTAGAAGACAAAGGTTAGAAGCTTGGTTTGTGAAGAAAGGTCAGAAAAAAAGTAGCTAGCTTTCCTCAACGTTTAGTCTTGGTGGGAAAAGCATTCAATACAAAAACATCTGACCAAATATCTTAGGTAAGAAATACCTAATTTGTGGTACCTGGAATCTATAACAAAAATTGTGAGGGATAGACTCTCAAAAGTGAATCTGGATATATTGTTAAAAAGTTTGATTCCTGGATGCCACTCTTGATCCTAATCAGAATACAGTATGTACAGATGTACTACTTGGTGAATATTCATGCTTTGCCTAAAGCTTTATGACTAGTCTAATATTCAGTGTTTTAAAGCAGCTGATGTCTCTCTTTCTTCAGTGCTTATGCCCTTCAGTCTTGCTGATAGCATGGAAATGGGGGAAGGCATAAGAGAAGCAAGTGAAAGAGCTATTACACTTCGGGTCATTATGTTATGAAAAATTTAACTATGGCTTATCAAAAATTTAATTCAGTTTGACAAATGAACTCTGCAAATCTAAAATGAATTCTCTGCTTTGATTAAGTAAAACAGAGGGACTTAAGAACTCATTCCAGTGCTGTAGAATAAAGTGCTTTTGGATTGTTCTGTTAACCTTCATTGCCATCAGTCTTTGTAATATAAGTGTGTAAAGGACATGCATGTTCTTCCTCTCTTGGATCAGATCTGTCTAAATTAGAGTTGAAGTGCTGTCAGCAGAGGCAGTTGTTAATTAGTCTTATTTCAGTGTATTGTTCAAAATGCAGTATAGAAAATGCTTTAATTGCATTAGTTGAGGAAGAAGTATTGCATACAGCTTACAAATATCTTAGTTTTAGAATTCAAGGACCTATGATGCAATTTTTTCTTACTGTTGTGTGTGTAATTGTAATTATATCATAAATACTGCTGATTTGAGGTAATTTCGTGACAGTGGTGCACTAATAGTTGTGTTAAGTGCATAATGAAACCTTTAAAGCTTAACAACACCATGGAAAGATAAAGCTGATGGTACATACACTTTAAATTGATAATTACTTTAAATGTATACAGTTGAATATAGGTACTTTGAAAGTGTTATGCTTAAAGATTTATACCTTTGAAGAGTATGTAATCTGTCATATCTTTTCTATATGATTTGTGTAGAACGATTTGGTGCTGTCCATTGAGTTCTTGATGTATTAACGTAAACATCAAAGCCAGCAGAATCACAACTGCCTGTGTTCTTTTTCTCCATGAAAGGTCACTAAAATCATAGAATCGTTAAGGTTGGAAAAGACCTTCAGGATCACTGAGCTCAACCATAACCCAGCTACCATGACCACTAAACTACATCTCAAAGTGTCATTTCTGCATGCTTCTTGACCACCTCCAGGGATGCTGATGCCTCCACCTCCCTGGGCAGTGTGTTCCAATGCCTCACGACTCTCTCAGCAAAGAAGGTTTTTGTAATGTCCTTCTCTGGCACAACTTAAACCTATTTCCTCTCATCCTTTTTGCTAGCCTCAATACCAGCTCCTTTTAGGTAGTTGTAGAGAGCAATAAGGTCTCCCCTTAACTTTCTCCTCTCCAGACTGAAAACTCTGTCTCCCCCAACCACTCCTCATAAGACATGTCTTCCAAACCTCTCACCAGCCTTGTTCTTCTCTGGACATGCTCCAGGACCTGAATGTTTGTCTTATACTGTGGCACCCAGAATGGAACTCAGTACTCTAGCTGTGGCACCCAAGGGATGCTCTTAACCAGTATCCTGAAGGGTCTAAGTCTACCCCCCGTCAACTCCTTACTTCAAGAGTTGAAAATTTTATCATTTCATGGTCACCAAGCCCAAGATGGCCTCCAAACACTGTATCACCCACCAGTCCTGCCCTCTTTGTAGACAGCAGCTCTAGCAAGGCACCTCCTCTGCTAGACTCATTTACTAGCTGTGTTGGGAAGTTATCTTCCACTCACTCCAGAAACCTCTTAGATTGTTTCTCTTCTGTGTTGTGTTTCCAGCAGATACCTGGTAAATTAACGTCTCCCGTGAGAACAACAGCTGTTGATTTGCAGACTTCCTTAGCCTGGTTGGTCTATAACAGACTCCCAACAGGGTATCTGCCTTGTTTGCCTTTCCCCTAATCTTCACCCATAAGCACTTGACCATACCATCACAATTGCTAAGTTCTACACAGTCTTCTGAGGAACTTGTATCCATTCACTGCAGTGCTTCAGTCATGACAGTCATCCCACCACGTTTCTATGATGGTAACTGTGTCGTAGCTGTCCTGCTGCACAATGGTTTCTGGTTCCTTCTGCTTGTTGCTCATACTGCCTTCATTGGTACAGATGCACTTGAGCTGGCCTATTGGTTTTACCTGACGTGGGCGTGCCATCCCTAGGCTTATTTCTAGTGCACTTGGTCCACCACCCTTCTCTCCTCAAACCTAGCAAGGAGCCTCAGCAACTTGTACACAAAAAATTTTCTCCCCTTTTGACACAGCTGAGCTCTTTGTCCCCAGTAGTCCTGGTGCCACATAAACATTCCCTGTGCTTGCCTATTCCTTTCCATGTTCAGTGGAGTCTTTCCTGCTACTAAAGGTATTGAAGGAAACACTACCTCTGCTTCCTGTCCTTCAACCAATTGCCCCAGGGTCTTGAAGCCCTTTTTGAAATGGGACGAAGTAGAACTTATCAAGGCTGAGCAAACCCTGTTCTCCCATATGGCAAGTCTTCTGGCCCTTTAGCCATCTTCTGGCCCTGCTCTGGACTCTTTCCAGCCTGTCTGCATCTCTTTTGTATGGTGGGGACCAGAATTGCGTGGTGTACTCTGGCTGTGGCCTAAGAAGTGCTGAGTTCTTTATTTTCTGCTGGTGGCACTCTTGTTGATGCAACCTGGCATCCTGTTGGCTTTCTTTGCCGCTGCAGCACATTGTTCACTCATGCTGAGCTTGTTGTCCACCAAGGCCTCCAGGTCCCTTTTCACAGGGCTTTTCTCCAGCCAGATGGATCCTAGTCTGAGCTGCACTCCTGGGTTATGTATTCCTGATCTAGGGTAGGGTGTCCCTGCCCGTGGCAGGGGGGTTGGAACTAGATGATCCTTGTGATCCCTTCCAACCCTGACTGCTTCTGTGATTCTCAGATGCAAGACCACTTAGTCTTTTACTTATCCATTTAGTCCTGTTATCAGCAGAACTCTGTTTCGTTATCTGTGGTAGTGAATGAGTTTCCCATGTTGCTAAAGTGAACCCTGACATATTGATCTCTGAATTACTAATATGCTACTGTGCTCAGGAGACAAACTCAATAAATCACTGTAGATAATAATGGTGGGGCAGAAGAAAAATGTACATCAGCACATGGAATGGCACGGCAATCGGAGTTACAGAGGAAAAGATGACTCCTGGGAAGTAGTGTCTCAGGAATGAAATAGAATCAAAAAGGTGAGTCAAATGGCCTTCAGTAGGCAAGGCTTTAGGATTATGGAGCAGACGAGCATCAGAAACGTAATTAGACAAAGCTGCTGCTGGACAGTGAATGCTAATGACAACAGCTGAAATTAAAAATTCCAGTCAGGGTAATTGTCTTAGAATTCGTAATTTTACACTGTTTTTCGACATATTTGTGCTAGTTTGAGCCTAGCTAGAGTGTTTTGGTGAGTAGAACTAAACTACAGGCTGTGAAAGGAAAACAGTGGTGATGTTTACTTCGCTCATAGGCTTGCTGAGATGTAAAAAAACATAAGTCAAAACATAGATAAAGCCACTTCTGCTGCTGGCGAGCTTGGAGCTGTATCTCTCTCCTAACCACATCCTCCATTTCCTTGGCTAATCCACTTTGCTTCCTAACCCCCTGCCTGAACCTCTATTCTTCCTTGGATTGGGGTAAGATTTAGAGGGGTGGAGGGAAGGTGAAGGGGTGGTTGAGAGCCCCTCCTGGGGACTCAGGTTTCTGGGAGGGCTGTTGTGTGTCTGTACTACCTTTTGCTTTGTATACTTCTGTCTATAACTGTATATACTGTAAATATCTGTATATTGTGCTAGCTGTAAACATAAGCTTCATTCAATTTCCGGAGCCAGCTGAGTCTAGTCTGGGGGATTGCTAAAGTGTGGGGGGACGGGGAGCACCCAACCCATCACAGTACTTCTTGACATGTGAGTAAATTACTGATAAAAAGATTTAGATGGATTGCATTAATTAAAATATGAATGTATAGTCTACCAGGTTGGAGTGACGTGAACTGGCTTTTCTGCTGAATATTGCTGGCAATAAGGTCTTTGTTTACTATCAACGTCTTTTGGACAGGTTTCAAGAGATCTTCTTGTGCGGCACAAAGTGTATTTATCTTTTAAGACACACCTGATTGAGCAATCTGTATGGCAGGAGAAGGGTTTTGTTACCACCAAAGGTGATGAAAATAGAGAACCTGGAAAACCTTTAGAACTGCCTGAAGGGAGGCTGTAGCCAGGTGGGGGTTGGTCTCTTCTACCAGACAACCAGCAACAGGACAAGGGGACACAGTCTCAAGTTGTGCTGGGGGAGTTATAGGCTGGATGTTAGGAGGAAGTTCTTGCCAGAGAGAGTGATTGGCATTGGAATGGGCTGCCCGGGGAGGTGGTGGAGTCACCGTCCCTGGGGGTGTTCAAGAAAAGCCTGGATGAGGCACTTAGTGCCATGGTCTAGTTGACTGGCTAGGGCTGAGTGCCAGGTTGGACTGGATGATCTTGGAGGTCTCTTCCAACCTGGTTGATTCTATTCTGTTATTTGCATAGGATTTTTTTCCCCTGCCTGTATTCTTCACTTCTAAAGTTCCATGCTTTTTAGATACCTCAAAGCAGAGAGTTTCAGTCTTAATATTTTTGGTTTGGAGTTTCTGCATCTGTAAAATTTCTCAGACATAAGAGGCTTCAGGCATTTTAGGAAAAAACCCAACCATGAGAATCTTCTAATTCTATCTTGTAGGATTTAGTGTCTACTGCATAGAAATGTGTTAAAAACCAAGCAAGAAATCAAACCTGAAGAATTTTAAAAGGTGGTATTTATATAAGGAAAGTTCTAACATAAATATCCGAAATGGAGTGCCCTTTGACAAGGACTTGAGTAGTTCATTGAATGTGCCATGCTTTGCAGTGTCCATGTACACAGAGGCTTTCTAAATTCTGATCTTGGTGAATAATTTCAGTTATGTCTCTTGCCGCAGACAAATTACTCTAATATGAGATGAGTTATTGTGCCTACCAGCAACCCACTTCCCCCATACCTAAAGACATCATTTGAGACTTTTGATCTAAATAGAATCCATAATAGCTTGTCACACTATAAATATATCTTCTTAAAGGCCAGCTATTATAATTATTTTAATTAGGAAATAGTTTTACTATGATTGCAGTCCCTCGTTCTATTAATTGCTCATCACCGGCAGAACCAACTTTCTTGTTTTGCTGTAGTCCCTTCATACTTTCACTTTCCTGTGTTTTGCTTCCCCCTGCATTTACATACTGCACGATTTCAGAAATTAGAGACATTGCCATCTTGACTGCTGTGATGGTTTGGGTATCCCCCACCCCCCCACACTTTTAGAAATCACCCAGACTAGACTCAGTCAGCTCTGGAAATTTGAATGAAGCTTATATTTACAGCTGGCACAATTTACAAGCAGATATTTACAGTATATACAGTTATAGACAGAAATATACAAGGTAAAAAGGGTAATACTAACACAATTTCCCTCCCAGAAACCTGAGTCCCCAGGAGGGGCTCTCAACCACCCCTCACCTTCCCCCTACCCCTCTCAACCTTACCCCAGTCCCANTTTAATGTCCAGTCTTAGCTGCTGGTTTCTTTCTTACCCTTTTTATCACTCTTTCCTCTATTTCTAGTTTTGGTTGTGAAACGGACAGGCAAAATAAGGTCTCTTCTCCCAGGCAACCAGCAATAGAACGAGGGGACACAGTCTCAAGTTGTGCTGGGGAAAGTCTAGGCTGGATGTTAGGAGGAAGTTCTTCACGGAGGGAGTAATCTGCCGTTGGAATGGGCTGCCCAGGGAGGTGGTGGAGTCACCGTCCCTGGGGGTGTTCAAGGAAAGACTGGATGAGGCACTTAGTGCCATGGTCTAGTTGACTGGCTAGGGCTGAGTGCCAGGTTGGACTGGATGATCTTGGAGGTCTCTTCCAACCTGGTTGATTCTATGATTCTTGCCTTGCCCCTAATGCGTGTTACTTCCCCCCAGGTGGGCCTGCCTTATGTGCCTTGCGTTTGTATTTCTTGGTCATGCCAGGAGAGGCCATAGGATGGGCTGCTATCCATCTCCTGCTTCAAGAACTGTATTTAAAACATAGTGGTTCAATCTTATAGTGTCTCTTGTTCACAGTGTACTATTATTTTGTCTACTGCCAAACTTTGTCCAAACAAAACATGTCATCTAAATGGGTGATGTGCTGCTTGGAACATCTGTTGGTGGTCTAGAAGAGGCAACAGTGTAGTTAGTACGGAATGAAAGCAGTGAGTACAGGTAGCAGTCAGATTTGCATTTTCTCTCCTGAAAGTTGATATGTGCTTCTGTTAGAAATTTAAGAGGAAAGGATTTAGTTTGTCTCCTGCTTGATTCTGACCCCTTTGATGTTTTTAGATGCAGTTCTTGTATTGCTGGAATACTTTTCCTCATTCTTTTCTTATTTGAATTTATTATAAATGAAGGTAATTAGTGCTAGTAAGCCACATATGTTGGTAGGGGTGGAGAGAGAATGCAGAGCAAGAAGTGAAGGTGACCCAGTTCTGGGAAGGGAGATTATGAAAATAACCTTAAGGCTTTAAGAAGGAAGAATATAATCAGTTTTTATAATGAATACTCCTGCTCCACCAATATTTCCCATAGGGTACTTCAGATTTTGGAGCTCTATTTCCATCTTGTATAAGGGTGATATGCGTGCTGTGTATTTTGTTTAGTGCCTAATGAAGAAGAAATTTCAACCTATGAAAATAGATAGAAATCTTGAGCATGTGCATACATAAATATGAGCATGAACCGAAGGATAAAGTTTTCCAGTGTGTATCTGGAAAAAGTTAATTGTCATCAAGCCCCTTTTGCTGTCTGGCCTTTGCAGAGGAGTGCTAAAAGAGCTCACTGACTGAAAAAGCTCTGGAGCTTTTCTCTCTAAGTGGAACACTGAGAAATACTGCTACAGGAGCATGAACACTTATTTTCCCTACTCTGTTATTAGGAAGGAAAAACAAACTGTTGAAGAACTGCACATGTGGATCTTAAAAGATAAGGATAGGAGGTTTACCTCTTTCAGCTTGAAGGAAACTGAATTTTCAGAGCAGCTTGTTGTTGATTTAGCTCAAAACGATGTCACTATTAAAGTGGATGTTAGACTCTGTGTTTACCAATTTAGGCCGATTCTTGTAAAACTCGTTCTGAATTACTTAAAAGCCTTTGAGGCTGTGGAGCAAAAGAGGTAAAAATAAATGGAACCCCAGAATGAGGAAGTTGGCTCATACTGAGTAGATTTTTCCCTGGAAAAATGCTGGTATCTTTAACTGTATAACCTGCATATTATTTTACTGAAACATGAGTTGAGTATTTCCTGCTTGTTTCATTTTCCTGCATACTAGAACTTGCAGAGTGGTTGGTCACGCTTGAGGGGTCTGTGTGGTTTGAGAGGGAATTACTGCGGATAGTCTTTGGTGCTTAATATCTCTGGAGCAAGAAAATACCACTTTTTTTTGTCCATAATCATGTGTCTCTTATACACTTTAAGTGGCTATTCTGCAGTTAGTATTACTTAATTTTGTTCCTTCTTGTTGAAAGCAAAATGTGAAAGATGAGAAAGCCTTTTGGATGTGGGAGACCTCAGAACCTCTGTCATGTCACGGGCTGATTTGTTGGTGCTGGGAAGATCTCTGTAGGTTGGTGGCCCATTTGCAGTTGATTGATATTATGATCTTGTTGCAGCTTCATAAACATTTATGAAGAAATCCTAACATAATGGAGGACTTCCTAATGGCCCAAATAAATAGAATTTATCAGATAGTTGGGCAAGTAGTTAAAAGTGGAGACATGGCTTCCAGTTTGCTTCTGCAAGTAGTTATCTGTTAAGAACTTAATTTTGACATGTTTTAAAGATGATTTTAATTGCTATCAATAGGCCTTTAAGGTAGATTTTTTTTTTCCCTGGGTTGTTTGTGGGTTTCCTTGGGGTTGTTTGCTTTTTAAGGGAAGCAAGGAGCAGTTGTGTGGGAGTTTAAGTCATTGATAAGTTCTGTCAGGGTTTTTACAAAGCAGTCTCTTGTTGCTAGGCAGCTAAAGGTAAGATTGCTAAGAAAGATACTGACTGGCTGATAGTAAGGATCTTAGGATTGCTGTGGCCGTCAGAAGTCAGAGCTGAAAAAGGAGCCCGGTTCACTCAGATCTGTCTTCACTCTCTTGCAGCCCAGTGGGACATGGGCCGGTAGGTAAGGTAAGCTGAACTTGGTGTTTTAAAGTTGCCACTGGAAAGGATTCTTGGTACTTCTCTTTCAACACCTTGGTATCTTCAACATGACTAAACTTTTCAAACAGGATTACTTGAAAGTTTTTCTGTTTAGTAATGGAAGTAATTTCTGAACACTCAGGGTAACTTTGGTTCCGTTTAATTTGTGTGATTGTCCTCCTGTAAGTAAAAAATACCGTTTGAGTTTATTTAGAGATATTAAGCATCACCAGTCTTTAAGTGCTGTTGCCTGAGAATTTACACTGTTGGTGGAGTACACTTTACCCTTCTGCTGGTCATAAATAGCTCAGCATTAAGGAGAGATCTGAACATACAGAGGGACATTTGGATCTCTGTAGGACACTCAGAACCATGAGCTATTATGAAGTTATGTTGCACTTGAGTTCCTGCATGCAGATGCCATAAAATACATCTGGTTTTAAATTCCAAGTGCAGTGCTGTGGCAGTGTAAATGACCATTATGAATTTAACAGGGCTTATTTATGGTGGAATTAATTTCAAGTTTTGTTCCATTTAAAGTCTCATCAGGGAGCTTGTCCCATTCTTCTGGATACTGTATTTCATCATCCTTGTTGATATCTTTAATTGCTTCCTTCAACCTTCATAAAATCTATACTGTTACACACTGTCTCTGTGCCTACTGACTTGAAAAGTGATTTTCAAAATCAATGTGTAATTATTATTTTTAAATTAGATACAGCTGATCCGTGTATGATGCCTGGCATGCTAACACTGATAGAACGTGACATGGAAACCTCTTAAGTCAAGCATTACTGTGCGCTTAATTCCTGGTTTTACCTTTTTTCCCTCCTTCAAATAGTAATCAACTATTCAGAGTATTAGTTTAGTTCAGATACAGTGAGTTATTCTCATTCTTTGTGAGTTTTACTGTGAGCTGGAGAAGCTTGAACACCTCTTGTATGTAATCAGTACAATAACTCCAGTGTAAAAAACACTCAAATGTAATAGGCAAGGTACAAGGTACTTAGGAATCCACAGGCAGCCACGGCATAGACCAGTAGTCTCGAAACATCCATACGCTTTCTCCACTCGTGACAGTGAGAACCGTTTCCCTGCGTTCTACGTATTGCATATGCTAGTAACCTAGCTAATGGAGGGAAAGGCTCAAACAGGTCTGTTTCTGACCACCCTTCTAAGGCACAGAGAAGTTTTGTCCTCATAACTAGTTTGACCTTATGTTTTCCTGTGGCTGAAAGCAAACTTCATTTTCTTTATTTTTCTCTCCTTAAACAAACAAAACAAATCCCTGAAAACGCCCCCCCGCAGTTGCTTATAATCTGTGTTTTCTTTCTTTCTATCATGTTTAGTTCAACAAAAACCATCTTACTCTAGCCTTTGTTTGGGGAGCTGACTTGTTAAACTGAAGCTGAATGAATAAACTACATGCATGTGAAATCAGGAAGTCTGTGCATTCATCCAGTTGTGTTATTGATTCTCAATTAGCTTTCTGAAAAAGATCTTGCACTAGAACTCTGATTAGCAAGTGAAGCTTGCGAAGTAGGCAGGCTATCTCAGAAGCAGTTCATCTGAGAATTGCAGATAGAATACATGAGTTGATAATGAACTGAAGAACATGAAAAATGGATCTAGTCCATGGATGTAGTCTGCATTATGCACTCGGGTAATATTCCACATCCTTTCCTGTTCTTGAGCAAGGACAGAAGTTTTGCAAGAATCTGTTTTCAGGCAAGGAAACACAGATTGTTTGTTTAGGCTGAGGGGGCAGGGAGAGAGAGAATACTGAAATTGGAGTATTTTCCATTTGAGGTCTGTCTTCAGCATCAGAGTCTAAAAATTCATAATTCCCTGTCTTGTGTCCTAATTTGTCTCTGCTGGATGTTTGCCACTTTGCATTTGATTCTGTAGAGCTTGCCAGTCATATCACCAGGTGCCTTTAATTGGTTTAGATGGTTCCACTCGGCTCTTCTAAGAGGAAGAGTTCTTCTGGCTGCCATTTCAGAGTGTAATTTCTGACTATTTTTACCTTCAGTTAGGATGAAAGGTGTAAGATACCTGCAAAATAGAAGAGACTTTGATCCTGTCTCCCTTGAAATATTTATATGGAAGAAAAAGCCCAGTTTTTAGAGCTTCTGAATCACAGAAGCCAAGACCTCAGTGGGATGCCAATTAAATCTCTCTTGGCTTGCTTTCCTGTTTGCCATTTGCCCATGTTTATGTCGACAGAACAGATACTCTTGCTGCTTAGTGAAAAAGCACTGTTATTTTATTTATTGTGAAACATATATAATTTATTCCGTAGTTAGCAGAGTAAGGTGACCAGAAATTAACTTCCATACGTTTGTGATTGCGTTATTCAACCCAAATATATTCACACTGCTGCTTCTAACATTTTTTTCTACGACTTGGAAATTGTGAAATTAACCTATAATTCTAGGTTAATGACCACACTTAGAAATTCAGCTGTGCATTTAATTTTTTCACTCTGTAAGCTTGCATCTTACTTCAGGAATTCAGAAAGCTCAATTATATTTCTAGCTATTTAACAGCAATTCTATGCACTTACTCTGCATTGGTCCTCTAGTTTTTTCTTCTATGTATCATAGCTAATAATAAACTTTTCCATCTTCCATCATCCTTTATAAGCAGCTTTAATTTTGAACATTCTGGTTTAGTAATTCTAAAAACCTAACAATTTTGTATTCTTCTCCCAGGCAAGCAGCAACAGAACAAGGGGACACAGTCTCAAGTTGTGCCGGTGGAAGTCTAGGCTGGATGTTAGGAGGAAGTTGTTGGCAGAGAGAGTGATTGGCATTGGAATGGGCTGCCCAGGGGGGTGGTGGAGTCACCGTCCCTGGAGGTGTTCAGGAAAAGCCTGGATGAGGCACTTAGTGCCATGGTGTAGTTGGCTGGCTAGGGCTGGGTGCTAGGTTGGACTGGATGATCTTGGAGGTCTCTTCCAACCTGGTTGATTCTATTCTATATCAGTTCCTGTATCACTCTGATAGCTAGAAGATTTTTCTGTCTTTTGTGCTTTTACTTCTGTTTATGTAAGCCGCAATCTTCAGTGATCAATTACAAATACCAATTGTAGATCTTCCTTTTTAAGAAATTCTTTCAAAGAGTTGATGATTTTAAATGTTTTTCTCTGAAAGCCTTTTCACTTTTGTCCTGGTATTGGAACAGCCAAAACAGGTAAAATATCAGCAACTGAAGGAAAATGAAAGGCAGGCTCATAAGTGGTCAGGATTTTCTAAGTTGCTTGAAGTTTTTTGTTTCTTTTTTTTTTTTTCCCCAAGAAGGTATATACTTAGCTGTTTTAGTTTGTGCAAAAGTAGGTCATTCAAGACCTCACAGACTAAGACCTGACAAACCTTAAGTGTACTTCTAGTGGTAAGTGGTTTGAAAATCATAAATGTCATACTGCTTTTTTGGCATTGTAATAGCAGAACTCTGTGCATGACTAAGTCTGTCATCTCCAGAATAATGGAAAGTTTAGATCTGTTATCCTCAAGTCATATCTGGTAACACCTTAGCTAAAGAAAGCATAAAGTTTTCCATTCCTTTGAAAGTGACAAAGCATTAATGGTCCCCATGTATTCCAAATCAAGCATTAATCTAACAGCAGACAGAGTGGAGCAGAGTGTGTGAAGTTGATTGTTAGTGGGTTTTATGGTAGGTTTTCTGGCTTTCCTTTGCCAGTTTAGCATCTGCATTCAAACACCTTTCCAGAGGATTTTGCTTAGAAAGAATTGCAGACCGCTTCTTTTATAAGCTAAGAAATTTGAAAAGCAAGTAAGTGTTCAGTGCAGCTTTTATTTTGTGATGGGTGACCCATATAGGATAGTGTGGTTTGTCTTTAGTTGTACCATGTATTTGAAGATGCAATAAATGTTCATTAATTAAGCCTTGTGAAAGAAGAGGTTTAGATGTGTTTCTGAACCGAGTGGTAATTGAAGTGTGTCTGAACTATGCCTAATAAAAATGGAAGTTTTAATTAATGTTGTGTTTTTCAAAATAAGCTGCACTTACAGTGAAAGCAACATAATAGTTGACATTTTAGTCGGTACTCTGAGATCTTTTTTTGTTCATTAGATAGAAATCAAGGTAGTAGCAAGAACATGGGTAAAGTTCAGTGTAAAAGATGATGCCATCCTGCAGCTGTCCATCATAAGAAAGTTTGTGGTGCTGTGTTTGGTGTGGGTTTTTTTTTTTTAATTTCTTTCAAATGCTTCAGCAAATCCTAAAACTCCTTATCTCTTACCAGGTCTTATTCATGACAACTTCTCATGGAAAGTTTGGACTAGAAAGATGTGGAGATTTGCTCCTGCTACTCTAACATTAGATGCAAAGTTGTGAGATAATTCACTCTAATCTTTCTTAGCATCCTTTTCTTTTTCTTCCCTTTCTCACAAGGAGAGTGCTAGCAAGTAGAAAGTAGAATCTTAGATTATTCTTATTCTGATTCAGAAATGTCTCTTTACTATGAACATTTCCTTGTGTCATAGAATCAGCCAGGTTGGAAGAGAGCTCCAAGATCATCCAGTCCAACCTAGCACCCAGCCCTATCCAGTCAACCAGACCATAGCACTAAGTGCCTCATCCAGGCTTTTCCTGAACACCCCCAGGGACGGTGACTCCACCACCTCCCTGGGCAGCCCTTTCCAATGCCAATCACTTTCTCTGCCAACAACTTCCTCCTGACATCCAGCCTAGACCTCCCCCAGCACAACTTGAGACTGTGTCCCCTTGTCCTGTTGCTGGTTGCCTGGGAGAAGAGACCAAACCCACCTGGCTGCAGCCTCCCTTCAGGTAGCTGTAGATGGCAATGAGGTCACCCCTGAGTGTCCTCTTCTCCAGGCTAAACACCCCCAGCTCCCTCAGCCTCTTCTTATAGGGTTTGTATTCCAGGCCCCTCACCAGCTTTGTTGCCCTTCGCCGGACACATTCCGGCACCTCAACATCTCTCTTGAATTGAGGAGCCCAGAACTGGACACTGTACTCAAGGTGTGGCCTGACCAGTGTTGAGTACAGGGGGAGAATAACTTCCCTCATCCTACTGGCCACACTGTTCCTGATAAAGGCCAGGATGCCGTTGGCTCTCTTGGCCACCTGGGCATACTGCATGAAGCTGGCTTGATCTTAAGCCACTTGTACAGAGTTTAAAAAATATAACTAAATCAAACTGCACAGTTCTGAATGATTCCTTGCAGTAATTTTTCCAAGTTTTGAAGCCACAGAAGAATGAAAATTGAATGGAAAGAGAAAAACGGAGTTACATGAATGAAATTACATGACCTGACCTAGTTTTCATATAAGCTTGAATGACTGAAATAACAGCTCAAAAAAAAGGTTAAAATGTGTAAAAGTTCTTTTTCTTTTTTAAAACTTTATTTAACCCTCTCATAGGCAGTAAGTACTGTTCACTTTATTACACGTTGGAGCTGTTTATTTTTCATGTCCTATTTATTAAATAGTCCTCTTGATTCATTGAAAAACATCTTTGTTATTTTTATGGCCAGATTTATAGTTAATTATAGCTATTAGTCAGCTGGTAGCCAACTACTAGTGAGGGATGAAGTTACCATTTCATTGCCTAGCTTGACTGGAAAGTATTCCAAGGGGGAGAAGAGGAGGAGTTCAAGGGGAAAAAAACCAAACCAAGTTATTCCTTGTTACTGACCTTAGGAGATTATAATGTGAAAAAAGATTACTGAGGCCAGAAGTTTTATAGTCCTCTTGGAATTTATTTTACCCACTTGCCTTGTAAAGACATTGAGCTGCTGGTACTTGTGCTTATTCTTTTTTTTTTCCCCTCCGATTTTATTGGCGTCGCTCTTCATTTGTGCTGCTATTACCACACATAATAACCTTAGAGAAAATGCTCAGTGGTAGAAATCTAGGCATGAGTAAACTGATAACTAGGACATATCTTTGGAAAATAGGTAGTTTGAAGATTTTTTTTTTTTTGATAGCTATTGGAAGAACAGAACCAACATAAGAGATAATAATTCCCAATTGTAATAATACCCAAAGCTCCAAGAGCAAACCTTTTTGTGATGGTTCCCCACACTTTGGAAATCACCCAGACTAGACTCAGCCAGCTCTGGAAATTGAATGAAGCTTATTATTTACAGCTTAGCACAATATACAAGCAGATTTTTACAATAGGTACAGTTACAGACAGAAATATACAAGGTAAAAAGGTAATACAGAAACACAACAGCCCTCCCAGAAACCTGAGTCCCCAGGAGGGGCTCTCAACTACTCCTTTACCTTCCCCCTACCCCTCTCAACCTTACCCCAGTCCCAAGGAGGAATGGAGGTTCGGCCAGGGGGTTGGGAAGTGAGGTGGATTAGTCAAAGAAACGGCAGAGAGGGGTGAGGTTAGAGATGCAGCTCAGCCAGTTCCCCAGCAGAAGTGCTGAGTGTGTTATCTGTGTGTTGATTCTTATTTTTATACATCTTAGCGAGCTTATGAGTGAGGTAGATATCAGCCTTGATTTCCCCTCACAGCCTGTAATCTAGTTCTTCTCACTAAAACATACTAGCTAGGCTCAAACTAGCATGCTTTTAAGAGATACTCAAAATGATTTTTATAAGTTAAGACATAAACACTGAATATATGAGCCAGGAAGGATTTATTTTAAATACCATTAAACTTCACTTCTATTTGGGAAATAATATCTTAAATGTTTCCAATACACCTGCACGTATGGCATGGTTTAGAGATCTGGACTTTTTGACATGACACCTATGTAGAATTTAAAAACTCTCTTCTTAGTCTTTGCATTTTATTTCTCTGCTGTTTCTTCCAGGTCATTTTTATGAATGCATGAGGAATATATTATTTTCATACACTGTACTGGTGTTAGAGCATGCTGTGTTAATATTTAGTCAAACAAATCAGGCTGGCTGTGTTTTTACCACTGACCCACAGTAGGGGAGAGCAAAAAGAAAAGGCATTTACAGGATCAAATGATAGTCACATTTTTTTGCTTTCATATGGATCCATAGATTTTTCTAAGGTGTTATAATGAAGCGTGACTGAATGTGATTCTTGGGCATCAGCCTGCTTTCCATCAGGCTTCCTGGAAGTACTGTAGAAAGAACTAGAATTCTAAGTGAAAGAGCTGAGAAACACTACCTTGCCTAAACATATTTCTGGAAAAGCTCCCGCAGAGTAGAACAATTTTACAGACCTTTATAGTATTTTAAAAAGAAAATACTTGGATTTCCTCAGTTTCTACACAGTGAATACTTTGTGCATCTCATAGGTAAAGATCAGTTGCAACTGCCTTTTGATTTATATCCAAACATACATGAATCACTTCTTGGAGAAGAGAAAAAACAATTTTTTATGTACCATTAGCCAATTTTTCCCACTTCTCTTCTGTGTAATGTTCTAATTGCTCACATTTCCAAACTGTAGTGCATTAAAAAACAATTAGGTAGTTTCTGCTCTTGGAACCCAGTACTGAAACTCAAGCTGGTGTCATTGGGCCATGTCTGAACTTCCTTGTGTTGCGGTCTCCCTGACTCTAAAACAAGAAAAAAATGCTTGTTTGAGAGGAACCTCTGACTTTTCCTTACACTAGTTTTCATATTCTCACCTGAAGAGAGTACAGAGGATTGTATGCTGTGACCAAACTGTATTATTTGGTGGGAAGTGGTAACCTTTCCAGAAGTGGATTTTGGTGTGAGTTTCTGTAGATTTCATGTCTATATGTATTATTTGTGGAGCATTGTAGGTAAAGGCTGTGTTTTGGTTCATCTTTCCCCCAGAGATTTCAATCTTGTGCGTTTTCAGATTATATAACGTTAACAGCACTTACTACTTTTCATCATGAGGATTGCCATAGAGACATCTTTTTCCCTTCTGGTGCTATGTGGATGCATCAGAATTTTATTTTCCACTTAAACCGAACTACTTCTGGTCTTTTTGATTCTGATTTTTCAAAATAACTACAGAACATGTTAAAAATATATAAACCTGTATTCAGATGTGCAAGAGGATATGAAAGGTTGTCTTCAAGATATCCCAAGTAGTTTGGATGTGCCAGACCAAGTCTATTAATACCTCACCTCTCATATCTCTTACACTGTGCTAGTTTGAAGCTAGCTAGAATGTTTTGGTAAGAAGGATTAGATCACAGGCTGTGAAAGAGAAACAGTGGTGATGTCTACTTCACTCAGAGGCTTGCTGAGATGTATAAGAACAGGAATCCAAACATAGATAAGGGAGTTGCTCTGTTCAGGCTGTGGGCTGCATTTCTCTCTCTAACCTCATCTTCCATCTCTCTGATTAATCCACTTGCTTCCTAACCCTCCATTCTTCCTTGGGGCACAAGGCGATGTCTGGGGTAGGATAGGGGAGTGGGAGAAGGTGGAAGGATGGTTGGGAGCCCCTCCTGGGGACTCAGGTTTCTTGGGAGGGCTGTTGTGTTTCTGTGTTACCTTTTACCCTGTATATTTCTGTCTATAACTGTGTATACTGTAAGTATCTGCTTGTATATTGAGCTAAGCTGTAAATATGAGCTTCATTCATATTTCCAGAGCCAGCTGAGTCTAGCCTGGGTGATGCCCAAAGTGTCAGGGGGGTGGCTAACAGGGATGTTATTCTCATGTAATATATCTTTTCTTTTTTGTTGATGGCCACAGGCTTTAAATCCAAGAAAGCACTATACCTGTTGTTTTGGTTTGAACTCTCACACCCTTCTCTGTCGTGTTTGTGACACAATCCTTGCAGGGCAACTTCAGTTCCTGTCACTTGTTAGTACAAAATCCCAGGGTAAGAGTATTTGTTCACTTCTAGTGGATTTGGTAATTACAACACTACACTACAACAGTTTCTGACCTGCAGTGAGAGGCCTTTCTTAGTCTGAGGTTATTCTGGTATGAGTTAGCCCTTAAAATAAGAAGCAGTTGTGGTATGCATAATTACACAGAATTAGCTGCACTGACCCTTTCTTATTGTATTGGAATCTACAGAAGGTTTGAAAATAGGAAATGGAAATAACAATAAAGAGTGTCTATAAATGTGTCTTTAAAGAGTGTTTGCTGAATTGTCTCCTTTTCTGTCATGTAGAATTTTTCTCAGATTTACACTTTATGTGCTGAAATTATCCTTACATTCTGTGAAGGACTGATTTTTGTGTTTAAGAAGTCAGAGTATTGGAGAGACAGATGGGGAGAGGTGAAAATTAACCGATCTCCCCCCAAATCTCAGTGAAGATAACTTAAACGTTGAATTATTACAGTTTGTAAAAATAGCTGTGGTTGCTAGGCAATGGGGAAGATTTGTTCTATAGGAAACCAGATTTGTGTTGCCCAGGATCTAAAATTGTATGCTTGCCCTGCATGTGTTTATTTTTATGTATATACATGCATTTGTATGTATTTACTGAATTCATAAGTAAGAACTTGAAAGTTTGAATGCACTAGGGTTATTTTGGCATTCTTTGCATTTCACACACAGGTACACCAAATTCTTGGTCATTCCAAGTCCTCTTGTTCTTGATGTGTCTAGAATGTCTCAATCCCCTTAATTTTTCTCATTTTCCATCTCCTGTTTACTGCTTAGCTTTTACATCCTCTCCTTAATTATGCAAGAATCCCTCCCCCTTAAAGAAATCCAACCAAAATAAGGAAAAAAAAAAAGAGACATTTCACTTAAATATTGGAATGCAACAGTTATGGGTTCTTCCACACTGAAATGTTGCAGATAGCTGCTGGTATATTAGTGGTGTGAGAACATACAATCTTACTCTAGTCTTCCAGTGGAAAGAAATATGTATTTGAATTCAACCAGCAGGCTTTGTCTCTTTAGACTTGATTTCCAGTTTTGTTCCATTTCTTCTTGACTTTATTTGTTCTACTGTGGTTGTTCTTGTGTGATCCGCTGTTCTGTATGGATTTGATAGATTTTAGTGTTCTTCTCATTTTACTCCCTCTAAAGATGACTTTAGAAACACTGCTTTCACTTCATGGTATAATTCAGGGATTAGCCAAAGCTTTAGTTTCTTCAGCCACCCTCTTACAGCTAGAGTGTTGTGTCTTCATCTCAGACAGTCCTTAAGAGCCAGGTAGGTCTGAATTAACTATAGTAGCCATACTTACTGTTCCTAGAAGGAGTATTAATCTCAGTTTGAACTGTAAAGTGTGGTCATGTACATAGAGTAGTGAGATGTCTTCAGTCTTGATTTGTCCATCTGCAGAGAAATGTGCTGGTGTTAATTCTCTTGAAGATTTTTACAAGGACATAGCAGTGTGTACCCCTCAAACCTAAATAGAGACACCATAGATTTGTAAGAGGATTTCTGTAACCAGGAAAATTCAAATTCCTTTTTGCATACAGAATAAGCTAGGAGTATATAAATTGGAGCATGTATGAATTTGGCTTGACAATGGCAAGACTAAGCTAAAATAGGGGACTGGTTTAGGCTTCATAAAAGGGAAGAATAACAGTGGGTGAGGAGTGCATCAAGCATACTGCAGAAGGGTGGAATCCATATTTATCAGCCTCTTTGAAGGGGTTACTGGAGTTTCATTTTTCTCTGCTGCTATAAAGAAGCAGTATCAGCCTGTGAAATTAGCAGTCAACTAATACATATGCCATAGCCAAAAGCAAAACAATTAGCTGCACGGATCCACAGAGTTTATCTACTGATTCCATTACATTTTCAGCTTCAAACTTGATGTTTTTTCTCTCACTGAACAGCAAAGGCAGTAAACAAAATTCGTTTGGTGAAAAGGAGGTATTATTCTAGCCTGCAGCAGCAACTCAGCCTTGTAAATTTAGTGGGCAATATGATGCATCTAGCATCTGGAGTGAATGGTAAACATGTGGTGTTTGTGTACACCAGACTAAAATGAACTCCCGTTAAAATCAGTTGGAACTTGTTCTCCAACATGGATCTTTGTTTATATGTTAGAGAAAACCATTCAGAAATGTGGTGCTGTATTTGAGACCAAAGCTCTTGAGCGCTGTCTTGTGGTCTTCGGTTACTCAGAGTGAACTGCATTTAGGTCAGGGTTGGAGTTCGCTGCCTTTTGCACACAGGGGAAGTAGTTTCTTTTAGACGTAAGAAAACTGTAGCTTATGGTCGCTTACACTGTGAACTACAAATATACTTTTCTCATGCACTGTTGGCTTTTATGTAATATCAGAATATGTTAAAAACCACAGTGTAAGTCATTCTTTTTTCTGTGTTTTCAGTTACTGCTTATTTTTCATGGCAGAAACAGTTACACAGTAATAAAAAAATAAGTCCTGTCCAGTGGCATAAAAAATGCCTAAGAAATAATTCTGTTGCTCAAATGTTGTAGATGAAGTAATGACATGTTGAGGCTTTTGGTGTTTTTCCAGTCACAAACATTTTTCTAGACTGCAGTAAGGTGCAAGACATGCACCGTATCTCAGTGAATAACCATTTATAGTCTAACGATGTTCCCTGTAACCATGTTTTTGTTCTGCTTGTTTGCCTTTGTGGGCAGATACGGAGTAGCATTCGCTGTTTTGTGAGAGCAGGCACATATGGAAGACAAGTCTTAAGCTGAGGCTCTCAAATCCTTATCAATGGGGTTTTAATTCTGGGAATTTAACCTATAATCAGGGGTAGCAACATATTCCAACAGGAAAAAAAAAAACTTCATTTGACATATCATAGTAACAGCCTGCTGTCCCTCGGTTACAGAATGGCACTTGCTATTTCTGCCCTTGGGAAATGATGTTATATTATAGTGATTCCCCTCATGTTTAAGGAGATTTTAACAAGGAGCACTTGAAGAGTGACAAATGAAAAGCATCATGTGCTAGTTTGAGCCTAGCTAGCATGTTTTGGTGAGAAGAACTAGATGATAGGCTGTAAAATTAAAACAATGGTGAGGTCTGCTTCCCTCACAGTCTTGCTGAGATGTGTACAAAAGAAAAGGCAAAACAAAGATTAGGTCACTTGCTTCTTCTCTTCGCTGGGGAGCTTTGCCTGCTGGGGAGAAGCTGAGGCTGCTGGCTGGACTCCATCTTGCTTTTTAACCTCACTCTCCCTTTGCTTGGCTGCTTCACCTTGCTTTTTAACCCTCTTGGCCAAACCTCCATTCTTCCTTAGGACTGGGGTAAGGTTGAGAGGGGTAGGGGGAAGGTGAGGGGTGGTTGAGAGCCCCTCCTGGGGACTCAGGTTTCTGGGAAGGGAATTGTGTTTGTATTACCTTTTTCCCTTGTATATTTCTGTCTATAACTGTAGATACTGTAAATATCTGCTTGTAAATTGTGCCAGCTGTAAATATAAGCTTCATTCATATTTCCAGAGCCAGCTGAGTCTAGTCTGGGTGATTTCTAAAGTGTGGGGGGGCGGGGGACACCCAAACCATCACACATCAGATCCAATACAAGTTTCATATGTCTTTTAAAACTAATCAGGAATCTATGTTTCTAGTCTGGGTTTTTATATTTTCTTTTGGTTTTTTTTTCCCTGAGATGTAGCAACAAAGCAAATGTTAAGGCAATGAAAACACAGATCTGTACAGGCTGGGTTGTGTTCATAAGCTTGAAGTCAGATTTCTTTGACTTTTTGGTTGTATTTTTTAGCTCTTTTTCCTTCTACCTGTAAGCTAGCTAATGCAAGGAACACATTCCTTGCCAGCCATAGCCGTATGTGTAAATAACATCTGCAGCATCAACATTCACTTTTTTGACTGAAGAGACTGCTGTCGAAATCATTTCAAGTTTCTAAACTACTTTGTTATATAGAGGTAAAGCTGGATGCAAATGTAAAAAAAAATGCAATCTAAAGTTCGTGGCAAAGATAATTTGTAGTAGCATTTCTGAAAGCAAACTCGAAACGTCATGAATTTAAGGTTGTTCTCAAAAACTTGTATTTTGTAGGTGATTAACAGACACTTGCAGGAAGTTTTTGCTTCTTTTCTGGCTAAACTGGCAGCTCGTGGCTTGGACAAATTCACTCTGTGCTGGGTCAGGAACTGGCTGGAAGGCCGAGCCCAGAGAGTTGTGGTGAATGGTGCTACATCCAGCTGGCAGCTGGCACCAGTGGTGTTCCCCAGGGATCAGTGCTGGGCACAGTCCTGTTCAATATCTTTATTGATGATCTGGACGAGGTGATTGAGTCCAGCATCAGTAAGTTTGCAGATGACACCAAGCTAGGAGCAGGTGTGGATCTGTTGGAAGGTAGGAGAGCCCTGCAGAGGGACCTGGACAGGCTGGATGGGTGGGCAGAGGCCAATGGGATGAAATTTATCAAGGCCAAGTGCAGGGTTCTGCACTTTGGCCACAACAATCCTGAGCAATGCTACAGGCTGGGGACAGAGTGGCTGGAGAGCAGCCAGGAGGAAAGGGACCTGGGGGTACTGGTGGATAGTAGGCTGAAGATGAGCCAGCAGTGTGCCCAGGTGGCCAAGAGGGCCAATGGCATCCTGGCCTGTATCAGGAACAGTGTGGCCAGTAGGACGAGGGAGGTTATTCTTCCCCTGTACTCAACACTGGTCAGGCCACACCTTGAGTACTGTGTCCAGTTCTGGGCTCCTCAACTCAAGAGAGATGTTGAGGTGCTGGAACGTGTCCAGAGAAGGGCAACAAAGCTGGTAAGGGGCCTGGAACACAAACCCTATGAGGAGAGGCTGAGGGAGCTGGGGTTGTTTAGCCTGGAGAAGAGGAGGCTCAGGGCAGACCTCATTGCTGTCTACAACTACCTGAAGGGAGGTTGTAGCTAGGTAGGGGTTGGTCTCTTCTCCCAGACAACCAGCAACAGGACAAGGGGACACAGTCTCAAGTTGTGCTGGGGGAGGTCTAGGCTGGATGTTAGGAGTAAGTTCTTGCCAGAGAAAGTGATTGGCATTGGAATGGGCTGCCCAGGGAGGTGGTGGAGTCACCGTCCCTGGGGATGTTCAGGAAAAGCCTGGCTGAGGCACTTAGTGCCATGGTCTAGTTGACTGTCTAGGGCTGGGTGCTAGGTTGGACTGGCTGATCATGGAGGTCTCTTCCAACCTGGTTGATTCTATTCTATTCTCGTTCAGGCTGTGGAGATGCCGAAGCTTTATCAGTGATACACAACTGCCTAAGAGTTGTAGGTTGATATTTTCTTTACTACACAAGCCCAGATCCTGGAGAGTACAATCAGACTGGGTAGGAAATTGCTGCATCCTGCCATTTTCTACATATGTATCTGTATTTGGTTATCACAGAACATTTGTTATCTAAGCAAGTGGGTGGAAAGCATTCTCTCAATAAGATCCAAGTGCTCTAGGCTTTTTTTCTCATCCTGTATGAAGGCCTGAGTCATATTTTCTAACTTAAGTAAGAATGAAATACTTTTCTTCCAGCAAATGAGTAGATATCAATGTGTTTATCATGCTGTAATATGCTTTCACTTCAGCTTCCTGTTTTTCAAGTGAAGCTACACAGGAACTTCAGCTTATATTGCATTTGATACGAGTTCCAAACATGCTTTGTTAATGGAGATTTAAATTCCTATAGCAAATTCTCAAGCACTGAACTAAGTGGTAATTTAATAACTAATTTAATAATTAGTTAACTAGCACTGAACTGTAACTTGGCAACAATTGTATCCTGTAGCAGTTTGCTAGAGATGGGACAACTTAAAACTGTTAACAAAGTTTTTATGTATACTTAACGTTAGGATAGAAATGATCACAGGTGTGGAAGTATGTTCAGAAAGAAGTCAAGGTGTTGCTAATTGTAGAAAAGGGAACTTTGAAGACTAGATGCACTTGGGTGGGCTCTTCGGTTTGTTTCATGGTAGAATTGCTTAACTGATAATTCTTCCCCAGAGGTAGGATGAAGTTAAGTAGAAGTGTCAGAGTTCTATTTTATAAATTCTAAAGAACACAATTTCTTTTTCCATTAAAAATATAAGAAGTATTGCATCTTCATGGACCCTAGGATTTATTTATTGTAAGTAGCTATTCAGTGGCACAGCAATGCTAGATACAAGGGAAAATAATAATAATAATAGAACCAAAATCCTAAATCCCCCACTCTTAACAAAGCCAATAACAACTCTCTGCAAACAGAATCATAGAATCAAGCAGGTTGGAAGAGAACTCCAAGATCATCCAGTCCAACCTAGCACCCAGCCCTAGCCAGTCAACCAGACCCTGGCACTAAGTGCCTCATCCAGGCTTTTCTTGAACACCCCCAGGGGCGGCGACTCCACCACCTCCCTGGGCAGCCCATTCCAATGCCAATCACTCTCTCTGCCAAGAACTTCCTCCTAACATCCAGCCTAGACCTCCCCTGGCACAACTTGAGACTGTGTCCCCTTGTTCTGTTGCTGGTTGCCTTGGAGAAGAGCCCAACCCCCACCTGGCTACAGCCTCCCTTCAGGTAGTTGTAAACAGCAATGATGTCACCCCTGAGCCTCCTCTTCTCCAGGCTAAACAACCCCAAACAAAATTCTTTTGTTGATTAACTTTTTGAATATTGAATGAGTACTATTTGAATCCAGTGAGCTGAATCCTAGCGTCTGTAACTCAGTCTGGTGTAGATGCATTGTATTAGTGATTTAATCCAAAGGCCAAAAAAAAAAAAAGTGAAGAATATTTGAATGCAATTAAAAAAAAAAGAGTACTAATCAGCACAATAAGAGTTTAAAGACATATTCAATCTGGTGTTCATAGAGCTGTTCTCCAGGGTATGTTGGTTTAAGAAATGTGAAGGTACTCGACAGTGGAGCTTCTGTGAACTGTCTGCTCTGTTTTACAAACATACCTTTCAAAAGTGTTGCTACTAAATATTAAATGAATTCCTATTATAGGACTGTTTGGAAATTTCCATGTAGCTTCTTCTTTGTTGCTGTTAGCATGGTAACTCTTAGAGAACTTCCTGATACGATTTGAACCCTGGAGTAATGCTTCAAAAACGCTCGAGGATCTTTTTATCTTTTCCCTGACTCAATATTGCCTTTCGTGGTGTGCGTTAAGGATTGAACATATGCCCTGTCTGCTTGCAATTCCGTGGTTAGCCTGCTTAACTGTTCACTGCACTGGTTAATAGAAGTGATACTTCAGCTTATTGAATGCTGGATGTTAACAATGCTGAGACATATGATTTATGAAAATTAGGAATCCATCTTAACAGATGGAAACAGTTATTACTTCTAGGGTGACGAAGCTGGTGAGGGGCCTGGAGCACAGCCCTATGAGGAGAGGCTGAGGGAGCTGGGTGTGTGCAGCCTGCAGAAGAGGAGGCTCAGGGGTGACCTCATTGCTGTCTACAACTACCTGAAGGGAGGCTGCAGCTAGATTGGGGTTGGTCTCTTCTCCCAGACAACCAGCAACAGAACGAGGGGACACAGTCTCAAGTTGTGCCAGGGGAGGTCTAGGCTGGATATTAGGAGGAAGTTCTTGCCAGAGAGAGTAATTGGCATTGGAATGGGCTGCCCAGGGAGGTGGTGGAGTCACCATCCCTGGAGGTGTTCAAGAAAAGCCTGGATGAGGCACTTGGTGCCATGGTCTGGTTGCTTGGCCAGGGCTGGGTGCTAGGTTGGACTGGATGATCCTGGAGGTCTACTCCAACCTGGTTGATTCTATGATTATAATTATTCTTACTCTTTAGACTCCCCAAGAGAATCAAACACGTGCTACCTTTGTATAGTTCCCGGCCAGTGAGTTGATCCTAATTTAAGCAAATGTTTCTTTTATAGGCACCACAAGTCTCTGAGGAAAAATGTTGAGTACTCTGTAATTAATTCTCAATTATTAAGTTCTGCTTTCTGAAACGTGACATGGAAAAATAGTATTATTATTTGAAATGCAAAGGTTTTATTCTCTCATCTTTCAGGCTGAATTTATTTTCTTCAAAGACTGCAGTAATAGTTCTTTGGGTAGAAAAAGAAAAGAATATAGTCCCTGGCTTGGCAAACAGCAATCCAGATTGATATCAACCACTGCATGCAGGAGTTTCTTAAAAATGAGCTGAAGTAGCAGTTCCATTTTTTTTGACTGAGAATGCTCTCAGATACACTTACCCTAAAAAAATGGTAGTCATTCAAAAATGGGTCTCATGGCAAGGACAACTTTTTTTGGGGGCTTAGAAGTCTAGGATTAGTATATAGATGAAGCCACTGTCCTGGCTTTGTGCACTTTTGATGTATCTGGGAGCTGTCCATCTGCTCTTCATTTTTGCTATGTTCAAAGATTAAGGTGCTGGTAGTAGACACAAGGAATTGAAGAATTAAACTGATAAGATGTTTTCTAAATAGCAATGTCGCTGCAGGAATTTTTATCGTGAGACAGTGTCTTACAAAAACACTACCAAAACTTGGTGAGGGACTAGCTTTGGTTTCATGGTGACAATTTCTGTTTAAGGAAGGGAAGAAATAATGAGCACATGGCCTGAATTTACTGTCCTGAGAAGTACTGTATTTGTTTGCCCAGTGAAAGTTAATTATTATAGGAAATCATCAAAGATGCCAGACTACATATAAGGAATGTATTTTATGTATACAAGTAACATAAGGCTATTTTGAAAAGATGACTTCAAGGACTTGTAAGAGATTTATCAGAGCCAGGTTCGAGTCTGTCTATGGCTTATTTAGCAAGGCAAAGGATTCTGCTTATGCATGCCACGTGAAAGGGGAGGTTGTTCTATTCATTAGTGCTGTAGCTCAAAGCATATCATCTGATTTCAGATATGTGTTTCCTTGCAGGCTTCCTGTATGCCTTTCCATTTCTCTGTACTTCCATTTTTATACTGGAAAAATGGGTCAAGTAATACCTACTTGCTTTGTATTAATAATCTGAACTGAAATATTTCAAGGCTGTCAGTGGTTTGAGTCTGTGAGACATTTTGATACTATTGAAGGGATGGGATGCCATCCAGAGGGACCTGTCCAGGCTGGAGAGGTGGGCTGAGGAAGCTCTCATGAGGTTCAGTATGTCCAAGTGCAAGCTCCTGCATCTAGGTCAGGGCAGCTCTCGATATCAGTGCAGGCTGAAGATGAAAATATGAGCAGCTCTGTAGAAAAAAAGACTTGGGAGTGCTGGTGGATGAGAACCTGGATATGAGCTAACAATGCATACTTTGCAGCTTGGAGGTCAAATCTCATCCTGAGTTGCATCAGGAGAAGGATGGCCAACAGGTCAGGAGAGGTAATTCTGCCACTACTCTGCTATGAAAAGACTTCATCTGGAGTACTGCATCCAGCTCTGGGGCCCCCAACAGAAGAGAAATGTAGACCTGTTGGAATGGGTCCATAGAAGGGCCACAGAGATGATCAAAGGGCTGGGAGCACCTCTCCTGTAAGGACGGGCTGAAGAAAAGGAGGCAACTTCAGGGGAACCTTATAGCTACATGTCAGTATATGAAGGGGACCTACAGGAAGACTGCAGGAGGACTGTTTAGAAGAGCTTATAGTGACAGGGTGAGGGGCAATAGTTTAAAACTGTAGCAGGGTAGATTTAGGTTAGACATAATGGTTTAGGTTGGAAGAGACCTCAAGGATCATCCAGCTAAGGAAGAAAGCTCTTTACAATGAGAGTGGTAAAATAGTGTAAGAGGCTTCCCAGATCCGTGGCTGAAGCCCCAATCCAGAAGATGTTCAAGATTAAGTATGGCCCTGGGCAGGTGTCCCTACTGACTGCAAAGAGGTTGGACCTTTGAGGGTATTTTCCAGCTCATTGCAGTCTGTGGGTCTGTGGATTGTATTAGCAAGATATATAAGCAGAAGAATAGGTATTTGTACTGTAGTCAGTTTTAGCTGCTTTAAATGTTTTATAGATGTTGGTGATGATCAGCATAAACTCTTCAGTTCCAGGCAACGTAACTATCCAATTTCAAGTGTCTAACTGAGGCTGGCAAATTACCATTTAAATTCTTTTCCCCTTGGAATTCTGCTTCACTGTTAATGAGGGCAGTTTTTCAGATGTCAAAGTCTCAGTCTTTCTACCTTCCTTCACTGTTGGTCTTTGTGTTCTCTGAAGGCCTCTTGCTGGTAGGTTAAACTCTCAAGTTGTGTCATTTGCTGCGTGCAACAAACAGTTAAAGTTCTACAGTCAGTGCTTTGAGAGAAGTGACAATGTGAAGATGAAAATCAATTACTTAGGACACTCAATTGATACCAGTGATGTTTCTGTATGTGCTCTTTACTTAGAGAACCAGTGCACTGATTTCTGTTTGAGAGGGAATACTATTAATATGTCAATATTCTTTCTGTTTATTACCTCTCTGACAATCCAAATCTGATTCTTTGCGTGAACTCTCATTGATTTCAGGGTATTGTAGTTAGGCTTTGTGATGGTGTTCCCTGCCCCCTCACACTTTGGAAATCACCCAGACTAGACTCAGCCAGCTCTGGAAATCTGAATGAAGCTTATTATTTACAGCTTAGCTCAGTGTACAAGCAGATATTTACAGTATGTAGGGTTATAGACAGAAATAGACAAGGTAAAAGATAACACAGAAACACAACAGCCCTCCCAGAAACCTGAGTCCCCAGGAGGGGCTTCCAGCTGCCCTTCCACCTTCTCCCTCCCTCTTTCTCAACCTTACCCCAGTCCCAAGGAAGAATGGAGGTTTGGCCAGGGGGTTAGGAAGCAAAGTGGATTAGTCAGAGAAATGGCAGAGAGGCTAGAGAGAGAAATGCATCTCTGAGCTCCCCAGCAGAAGTGAGTTATCTATGTTTGGATTCTTGTTCTTATACCCCTCAGCAAGCCTGTGAGTGAAGTAGACATCACCCTTGTGTATCTTTCACAGCCTGTGATCTAGTTCATCTCACCAAAACATTCTAGCTGGCTTCAAACTAGCACAGGCTTTAAAGAATGTCTCTACTTAGAATAGTTCACTGTATGCATGGTACCTAAAGTAAAACATTTATTATTTAAAATCTAAGTCTTTTTTTCCCCTTATAAAGGACTCTACTTTTGCTTTGCCTTTTGCTCAGCATCTATGAGGAAATTGTTAGTTCTATTTCTGTTAATATAATATTTTCAGTACTGTGTTCTGCTTTACAGTGAGTTTGGATTTTTGTGTGTGCCAAGGAAATATTCATCGGACGTTTTTATTCCTAGGGGAGGATAACCTTGTCTATGTCCATATTTATTTACCTAGACAATAGGAGACTGAATACAGCTTCCCATAGATAGAAAACTGTTTACTTGAAACACAGAATGTCTTCAAGCTTATTTTGTCTTTAGATATACACTTTGTTCTATTTTTAGAGAAGTTATATGAATTGAGCATATAAGAATTAGGCAGCTCAGAACAGAATGGACTGTCTTTACTGGTCTAACAAAATAGTCTGCACACTGGCTGATGTTTTCTGGATCCCAAGGTTGCTGTGCCCATTCCTGTTAATAAAATTACAGAATCCTCATTCATCTTGAACAAAGGATTTTATTGCTTGATTTTAGTTAGTATCATAGAAGCAACCAGGTTGGAAGAGACCTCCAGGATCATCCAGTCCAACCTAGCACCCAGCCCTACACAGTCAACTAGACCATGGCACTAAGTGCCTCATCCAGGCTTTTCTT
>WAAF01020451.1:114772-221203 GCA_013400475.1 Tricholaema leucomelas
CCTACTGGCCACACTGTTCCTGATCCAGGCCAGGATGCCACTGGCACTCTCTTGTAATGGCTTCAAAAGTCTCACCTTCTTAGCAGCTCCTTACCCAGGACTCAGAATTCTTCTGCCAAAACTGATCATACATTAGTGGATGGCAACCAGCAGTGGTCAGGTGAATGGTAGTTTAACAGTGGATGGTACAGATGTTTAGTTAGCCAGCGCTTTGAAATGTCCACTGATGCTACTGGTAGAATGCATCCTTATGGAGGCATGAACTTGTGTTCTCAATGAGCACTTTCTCATATTCCAAAATTAACCAAAAAATGATTTTATCACAGCACAGTATCCATTTCTTCTAGTTAGCTGCCCCAAGCTCAGAAAGGGAAACATATATAGTGCTGAAAAATATGGAAGGCTTCCTTTGTTCTTCAGTAGGCTTTAGTGTGCAAGTTTTCTTTAAAAGCAGAGTTAGATTATAGTATGTGGTAAAATTATTTGCTTTGGATGAAGACATTTCCCAGTTGTATCTGTCCAAAGCAAAGGCTTCTGTTAGGGAATTAAAAAAAAACCTTTTCCTTTGTACTTTAAACAAGCCCAAACCCCGTTCAGCTAACCAAATCAAAGTCACATCACAGATTCAGTGGGTATTTTGGGTCACATTTACCTATCACAGTCTTTTTGTTTCCTTTTTTAAGTTGTTTTCTTTAAAACAATTGTCTTTCAATTAAGAAAAAGTATGATCAGTTTGGGGGGGGGGAGGGGGGGAATAAATGGTTCTTGATCATTACTTGAATATTTCCATGTGTGTTAATTTGCTACGTTTTTTGGGGCAGTTTCGTACTTAGGAATTTGTGTGTAGTATAGTGTATGTTGTTGGTCTTAATACTCAAGAACTGTGTAGTTGCAACTTCTGATTACAGCCCAGTGAACTGCTACTAGCTAGTTAACTGTATTCACTCTGTTTAACTCCGACATTAATGCACCTGAGAATGTGGTGATCATAGAATCAACCAGGTTGGAAGAGACCTCCAAGCTCATCCAGTCCAACTTAGCACCCAGCCCTAGCCAGTCAACTAGACCATGGCACTAAGTGCCTCATCCAGGCTTTTCTTGAAGATCTCCAGGGACGGTGACTCCACCACCTCCCTGGGCAGCCCATTCCAATGCCAATCACTCTCTCTGGGAAGAACTTCCTCCTAACGTCCAGCCTAGACTTCCCCCGGTATGCCAATAACAGGGAAAGTCTTATTGTTGTCTCAGCCCTGAGATGCTTAATTTGATTTTTTTTTTTTTATTATTATTATTGTTATGAGTAGATTTTGCTACTGGCTCCAAGTAACTTTCTTTGGATTTGATATTTTTGCTAGTGCTGGATGACTTGTTTGTTCTGCTCATGTCTGGTTGAATGAAACATAGGTCTTAAATTGTTACCCATTTTGACTGCGTTATGATTTTTTTTCTGAATTAATTTGTTCATTGTTTAAACACAAACCAGCTGTGTTTTCATGCTAGAGACAACTATAATTATGCAAACTGATTGTGATGTTATCACTGTTATTAAAAAAAAAATATGTTAAAACTAGTTAATATATATGTTAAAACTAGTGACAGTTTTTGCAGCCCTGCTATAGTGAGTGGAACTTTTTGACAGACCAAGTAAATCTTGTTAATAATACATTAGTACTAATTAGTAGCTTCTGGGAGATTTTGGTATGTATTTTTATTATTTTTTAATTTTCAAGTTAGTATGTATGTTTTTGTAGTTAAAAGAGATGTAAACTTTGTATGAAGTAACCATAAGGAGTCTTATGGATAAAAATTATGCTTACATAATTGGTCACTTGACATGAATATTGCATGGTAAAAATGTCTGTGGCGTTCTGGAGTATGAATTGGCAGTGGAGTTGATACAATAAATGTAGTCTAGCATTGTATCTTTAGATTACTGGAAAGCAGGTAAGTGACAGCACAGTAGGAACCCAGATATAGGGGGAGTCACAGGGACTGAAGTTTAGAGGCAGCAGATATAGCTAAGCTAAGGAAAAGGAGTTTCTTTCTACTTCTAATTATTCTTAAAGGGAGAGATATCCATCCTTCACTCATCTTTCCCTTATTCTCTAAGTTTAGAGGCAGCAGATATACCTAAGCTAAGGAAAAGAAGATTTTCTACTTTTAGTTATTCTTAAAGGGAGAGGTATCCATCCTTAAGTCATCTTTCCCTTGGTCTCTAGTGATGCTGATGTTCTTTTGTTATTTGTACCCAGAAAATGTTACAAACATTCTCATCCTTTCAGTGTATATTGCTGATTCAAAAAGCATCCATCAAATGGAGGAAACAATCCCCCACCCCCTCCCACCAGTAGCACCCCCACCCTGCCCCCAGCTAAATAACAGTAGCACTGGAAAATCCAGGTATAGTAATCAAGAGTTGCTGGTTTATGTACCATAATGTTTTTAACTTGCACTTGGCAATGAGCACAACCTACTGAGAAAAATAAAACTGATTGATCTCATTTCTAGTGTTGGAGATGACATAAAGGGCATGGTACTTGTCTAAAAACATTTGCAGTATTTGGAATCAGAAAATCATCTCCAATTTATGCTACTGTTGCAACACACAGACTGGTGCAGTCCTCAGAGCAGTAGACATTTATCTGTTAAGTACATTTGGGCTTGAAATAATATCCTAAATCTGCTAGAGAAAGGCAAAGCTTTCCTTAAAAGAACAGCCGCGGTGACTGCGGAGCCTACAACAGAAGGCACAGTTCCGTTTCCATCTCTAAGACAGAACGGCTGGGGAGAACAGACAGCATTTTATTACTAAGTTTTAGTACATCTTAAGTGGGGAAATAAAAATTTCTGTATTTAGTTTTGACCACAGTAGCATGCTCAACTTCTTTGCACTTGAAAAAACATAGGTTTTGTTCAAGAATTAGAAGTAGCTGAATTTTGTCTTGCTCTATGCCATCTTAGGGTTTCTTTAGAAAACACTGAGATGAATACTTCAAACTTCAGTAAAACTAAACAGATAGTGCTGCCTACATAAACGGTTTCTTGCACATAGAGCAGCCTGTATGTGAACTGGTCCAAACCCAGAGCTGCCCTTATGGCAGGAGTGTCGCAAAACCAGCTGTTGTAGCTCAGGTGTTGCAGAACCCTGATTAGCTTGCTGTGGGAAATGTGGTCAAGGCCCCACAGATCAATGTGATGCCACATGAGCTCCAGACGATTCAATGTGAATTATGCCAGAGACCTTTATTGATCATTTTGGCTCTCAGTATATCCTTCAGGGCATAAGGCATATGCCTACACATTAGCATAATAAGTCAAGGACAACCCACTCCATCAGCATAAACCACGCCCTGTTCATTAACGAGGTGTCCATTATCTATCCTTTCTGTGATAAGGTAGCCAGCAGCTGGTGGGAACCAAGATCAGCATCTGCCTGTTACTATCCTCCTTTGCTCCATTCCCACATCCTTCTTCACTTTGCATTCCCACACAGGAGAGATCTTGATGTATGCTGAAGCTGATGAACAGATTCCTTGCAAGCTAAGTTTATTGTGTAGAAGAACAATACTGACTTTGTAGAACTATTTCTTGGTGCACTTGAGCGCAGTCTATTAAGCTATGTCCCAAGGAATTATGGGGTACCAAGTAAATTAGTGTTTATAAAGACATCCTATTACTTTTAGGCTTCCTTTTAGTATCTAAAAGAAATGTTGAATTGAGTCTTTGTGGAATATAGCTCTTGTATTTTCCCCAGAGTTAAGTTACCTTTTGTGATCTGTCTTAGTACTGTGTTCAAAGACTGCCATAGACAGCAAAATTTCAGGGTGGAAACTCAGATGATTTTCCATTTATTCCCTTATTTCTCTCCCAGGGCAAGCTTCATGCATGGTGGGTTAGGCAGAGTAAAGGTGAATACACAAACTCAGGTCACTAACTCTGTACTTGTACTGAGAAACCGAAGGCTACAGTTTTTCACTTTGAGCAATGATGTATTTATAGCATGTTACAGAAGCTTCTACTCTCCAAGTTGTGATTAGCAGCAAAGGTAATTACATATCAGTAGATGGGAGAGTGTTATCAAAGATAGGTTATGAGGCTGTTCAAACAGTAACTGGAGAGTGCCTGTGTGTGTGAGAGAGTGAATTAATTGTAAAAACTAAGACATGATCCCAGACTTCCACCGGAGGAATGAGGCAGGGAGAGGAGTTCTGTTACAGTAAGACCTGCAAGCCTGTTAAGTATTCCAGTTAGTTTTATGCTTTTTTACTGTTTTGCTTCAGCCATCTTACCAACAGCCTACCTAACAGCAGTTTGAGTCTGGCTTCCAGCAGGGCTGGCATTCTCATAATTGATATCCCTGTGTTGATGAAAAACTTCCCCCACTTGGATCACAGCAGAACTCCTGATTGCAGGGAGTGCAGAGCACAGCAGAAAATCATACATTTGTAAAAGATGTTGGTCTTGGTGAGTGGTGATAATTTTAATAAATCTCACTGTTCCTGGGCCTCTGAGCAATGAAGGCATTCTTCTGAGCTCCAGGCTCTGGCTCACAGCAAGCCAGTGATGCCACCATCATTGGGATGCTGGGTAGCTGAGGTGTCAGGAAGCAAACTCCAAGCTGCATACTAATAACCTAGAATTGATTATTAAAAGGTCTGAAAACTCCTTGCTAGCCAGGAACATGGTTTGTATTCATACCTCCGATGCTCCTCTTGCTACGAACTGAAGTGAGTCATTTAATATGGTTAGGAATCTCACTTGCAATGGGAAGTTTGTCCTACTTCCAGCAGAGATTTGTGGGAATGGAATAACTCTTTTTCCCTCCATTCTTTTAGCTGTACGTGAGCTTGTCTTAAAGCTATTTTAAGTGCCATTGAAAATGAAGCTTCAGATGAACTGAATAGAATATTTGGAAAGCACCACATGAAAATGGAAGTTGTATGTGGCCTTTTTTCTTAAAGAGAAAAAAAAAAGACATGCTTCAGTTAGCTTGTAGAGTAAAATAGTTCAATTATCTCTTCAAAACTTATTAGCATAAAATTTGTCATGGCTTGGAAAAGATGTCACAGTGAATGAGGGTTTTTTTCAATTTGTCCCTTAGAACTTCTATGAAAATTATAGTCTTATTTTCTGTGTCATTTAAAGTAATTGCTGGATTCAGAGTCTACATAAAAGTTTTCAATTTGGATTTACATTTCTTTCTGAAATTGTCATTATTTCATAATATAGTTAAAAAAATAATGTTCAGTGCTGATACTTAATGTGTCTTCAGAAAAAGAAAAACTTCATAAACTAAAAGTATGTGACTACTAACCTGGGAGAATTCCTGTATTGTTAAATTTCTTTGTATGAAAGAATGCAACTTTCATGCTTCTTCTGGAGTCAGATTCTTAGATCTGATAGCTTTTGTTATTCCAGTGTCCCACTTGTTGTGGCCTTGCCAAGTGCACTACTGGGTTTAGGCTCTTCCTAATGGTATTTTTTAATTGAGGGTGTTGTTTTGTTGTTATTATTATTATTGCCTATCAAGCTGAAAGGCTGTGTAACCGTTTTGGTGGTTTGGCATGTGTCCTCTCATGGATGCCTTGCTTAGTGACCTCAGTGCCCATTGGACCATAATATTAGTCCCAGTGTCAGTCTTTATTTCAGTTTTTGGCTCCTACCCTGGGTTAGTATTGGCTCCTACAGTACATGAGGAATAACAAAAACATCTGCTGTCACCCCAGGAGGCTGGCTGAATTTCATCCAGAAGGATGTGTGCTGCTGCTGATCTTTTTAGTACTCAAGGCTAGCAGTGTAAGTGGCAATAGAAGGTGCTTAGAAAATGGAGACTCTGAAGCACACTTGCAGAAATGAAATTGTTTTATAGATTTTTAATCCTGAAAAAAAGGAGAACTGAATTTAAGGTAACATTTTTCATTTGAATTTTTTCACCTGTTTCTATTGATCCAATCAATAACAAGGAAACATTGTTTCTACAGAGAGACCTCTGATAGAATGTGATATGTGACTTAAAGGTGAAGCTTTTTTCTTCACAGGAAGTTAATTCTATTCAGTGGAAGCCTTTTGCAACCTGGAGTGAGGATTTCTAGACACTTTTAGTTAAGACAAGGCAGTAACTGTTACCACTATAGACATCATCAGTAATTGAAAGTAGAACTACTTAAGTGTTGCACATCACCTTTAGCATCTTGAGCACTTCACAAGCATTAATAAAACCAAGCACTTGAATTATGCACGGTGTATCTCATGGTGACAGCGAGGGTTTAGAAAGTGACCAGGAAGAAAAAGATCCTTGAAACCTCATCTTGGAGCCATGTATCAGTTGAGAAAATAAGAATCATGTTACCCATGACTTACGCTTTTTGAAGCCTGTAGATCCTGTGTTTTGTGCTAAACTAGTCTGTGAAGATCAAATTCATGCTTTTGAACTAGAAAATAAGCTGTTCTTATAGTTTGTACGTGTTCTGTTTTCCATGAGCTGAATCTGAAGTGCATTTATTTCTCCAAGTGCATTTCTCAAATGCATCCTCTAGTTGTATGTCTAATCTCCATGTCTTTTAACTGATCAAACTGAAGTCTGATAATTTGGAATACGTGAATTGCTGATTTAAGGATAATTACTTGATTTATTTTTTTTACTAGGGCTTTATTAATCTCACTTTTTTTTTTTTTCTTCTTTTAAGAGCTAGTGAAGGTAAAATTTAAACTTTATATGATACTACAATGCTGTTGTCAATTAATCTTACTCACAGATAACTTATGGGGGGCACCTGTATCTTAGGAAGCTGTATGAGCAAACTAGGAAGCACCATAGATGAAGACTTCAAGTTGAGGAGGAGGTTCTGTAAAATCCACCTTGCAAATAGTGTGGCAGCTTGCTTTGGTTAGCTCTTTGATGCTGCTGCAAACTCTTTACTGGAATCATTTATGTAAAACCTAAAAGAAAAAGAAGTGGAGTTCTAGGTCCTGTAATGAAGTTACCAAATTACCACAAAATTACAGGATAAAAACAGGAGTCATGATTGATTTTTTTTCACCTCTTTTCAAGATTGAAAGCTCTGTAGTACCATTAGCTTTTTTACTTTTTGTTAACTTCTGCTCCTCTGAAGGTTAAGCATAGTAGAACTCAGTATTCTCTGGTGATGTAACGACTCTTAAATACTTCAGTTTCTTACTACCATTTAATGTTAGTAAAAGACCTAAACATTTGCCTGTCTTCTTACCTCTGTTAGTTACCTTTCCTGATCAGTGAACAATACCTGGTTGCTGTAGCATGCATACTTTATAAACGGAGTTAGTATTCAGGGGGGTTGTTTTTTTTGGTGACTTCTTCACTATTTATTAGTTTGATGAATCTTAAAGCCCAAACCTGCAAACTCAAGAGACAGACCAATGTCTCCCTTTAAGCACCTCACTGTCCTTGTCCTGCTAACACAACTCTGCTTTTAACAGTTCAGGTCTCTGAGGAACTTAAAAGAGTTGCAGTTCTCATTTAAAAAATGATTTGTCAGAGTAGGAGCTTCATCTACAAATTTTGGTCCAGGCAGACTGAATCCTGCCCTGAGCAAGAAGACTTAGATAAAATTCTTTGTGTTTTGACAGCCAAGAATGGACACTGTGTATCTTCATTTTCCACTAGTCCAATTTCTGATTGCTTACAAAGGCTGTGTTCAATGTCACAGTCATGCACCAATTCCTAGCAGTGCATCACTGGTACGCCCACAAGAGGAACAGATGATCTCTGTGTCAAAGTTATTCCTGTTATTTAAAATGATGAGGTTAAGAAAGTCAAAGAGAATTCAGTGACCTTGTCCTCATTCTATATGGTACAATTAAAAATTGATGGAGCCCTAGTATGCGGGCCAAGAATTTGACTTCCCTTTCTTCTCCGCCTTGCATTTCTGTCGGTATCTATGGATTTGCAGGAGCTGCACATCACTTTCCATCATCAGGGTACCAGCTGTGTTTGTAGTCTACAAGTACTGATAATTTTCATGCTGGTATTTAGAGTCTGGGAAGTGCACCAAAGTATTGTACGTTACCTAAAAGAAATTGATCTACCAGGGATTTTTGTTCTCTCAGGTTTGAAAACTTTTGTCTGCTGAATCATTTATGCAAGGGAGTTAGGAGGCTCAGATTACACAAAATTGTTTCCATAGCAGTGGGTAATGAATAAGATCATAGCTACTTGATTAAATAATAGCACTTAAATATTTCTTAGGGTGTGAAATGACTGGTCTTGTAGGGGGAAATGTTTAGTATTAAATGTTTTTGCAAATTACAGCTTTAGAATATTCCTCCAAATTCCTGTGTGCTCTCTGATTCTTTCCTTTCTTCCCTCCCTCCAGAACTCCACTGCCTCACTAAATTTTTCAAGTCTGAAAGCTGCTCTGTATTTGCTGAGGTGCAAACTGTTGTGTTCTATTAAACACTTTAAATTACTTATTGGCTGACCTGCAGCTCTTCAGATATTTGTGCTGCACACTGGAAATTAATTCTCTGTGTCAATAAAGGCTTAGATATGTAAGGCTTTGTATTCTACAGAGAGTTGCTTTTAATTCATTGTGATTTCCTTTTACATTTTAATACAATCAGCATAAATATTTTATATGATCCTTGAATCAAAAAAGGCCTTAGAGAGGACTGGTCTGTCTAATTTGGCAGATAATAGAATGATCCTCCATCAGATTTCAAATCATTGTTGATCTATGTGCTTTATGATGCTGTGGTGCCTATACTTCCCCACGGTACTAGTAATTTACTATTTCATGTAAGATAGAGACCACAAGGGCTTAAGTCCATACCTTACACGTGAAAATGTTTGATTTGAATCAAATGAATACCTGAAATTAATGTCATTGCATTATTAAGGTAACTCTCCAATTCAGTGAAGTGAGTTTTGAGTAGTTATTTTACATTGTGCTTAGAAACTCTCTAAAATGATGTTTTTCCAAAAGAGTCTTTGTGATGTTTGGACATCACAAATGAGGTTTTGAGTACCAGATGTTATTATTCTGCAATGCACAGAAGAGGGGAAGAACTTCGTTCTGCAGTGTAGTTTGCATCTCTTTCTCTTAGATGCCTCTGATACAAGAAGCAAGAAAGTAATAGGAGGCTAATACAATCAAAGCAAGCATGCTGTTTGATAAGAGGTAAAAGCTTCCTCTTCTGTAACTGAGCAGGATGAAGAAAAGTGTGCAACTGAAAAGCCATTGCTAACTTTAATCCTACTGACAAAACAGTTTCAAACTGATTTCCTATGTTGTATTTGTCTATGTATATATCTTAGTAAAATAAGCCACCTATTCTTGTAATCTTTTAGTGACTGTTTTAATGTGGAATGGTCCTGGTAGAGCATAAGGGTTTTTTTTTCAGCAATTTCCTCATTTGAACTTCTACTCCATAATTGTTTCGTCAAAACTATTCCCCTAATTTAGATTATCAGAGGTTTACTGGTAATTCTTCTCTTAAAATTGTCCAAGAATCAAATGGATTATTTTTCAATGTATTTTTCATCCTTTCAGAGTAGTAAAAAATGTGCCAAGAGGTGCTGATTGAAAAAGTTGAATTAGAGTCGGATATTAACGTTAACAACAACAAAATTACATTCAATCAGCCAAAGTATTTCCTGTAATCAAGATAAACAAGCTAGGTAATTTCCCCAGTGCTTATTACTTTTCCCCTTATCTTTTAAGACCTCTTTTTCACATTCATGGAGCTCTTTGAAACACTTGGATTTCAGTGAATTATGTAGCATCAGAAAAATGAGTTAAATATGTAGACAGTAAGTGAAATGTGCTTTGTATTGCTTGTGACGAGTTTTCATTGAATTATACTTGTTTTATCATCTATAACAAGAAATTTCTACTGGGTTAATTAGTCAATAGGAGGTACTAATTTGGTAGTGTTCATTTCATGATAATGTCTATCAATGTTATTTTCAATTGCATGCTTTCTTTGAATTGTCTTGTACTAAGTAGGAGGAAAACGCATGCGCCCTTTCTCCCTTCTTTATGCTTTACTATTAAGAATCCCTTCCCTGTCTACAATTTCAGTAACTCAGACCTATCTGGTACTACTTTTACAAGTTAACTTTCTGTCAGATTTTTGGAGTAGTGATCTGGCATAGTGACGTGGGTTAGGAACTTTCTCCTCCCTGCACTACTGACATTTATCAGACCAGCTCAAGACAGCTTGGAATTAAGATGAAGCTATACTTACAGCATGGCAAAATTTACAAGCATATATATACACGCACACAATATTTTTACAAGTATTTACAATTATATACAAGGCAGGAATACAGAGATCCAAACTCCCTCCTGGATAAAGGCAACTGCTCAGAAGGGCTCAAAGCTACTCCCTCTTTCTCCCTTTCTGTCTCCCTTCCCAGCCAGGCAAAGAAAAACAAAAAGCCAGCAAAGCTTACTTGTTATTTGTTAGGGGAGAGATTAAGTGGAATTAGTGACGAGGCAGTGAATAGATCCAGCAGCACAGCCCCCAGTGACTGAAATTGTTTGCATTCTGTTTTTTAATTGCTCTCAGAAAACCAATGAATCATGTAGACTTTATCATTGTTTTCTTTTTACAACCAATGATCTCATTTCTGTCATTGAAATATTCCGATTATCCTCAAACCAGCACACATAGGTATTCTAAAGGTCTCTTAAAAATACATTTGGAAGGAATGGTCTCAGCATAATACTCAACTAGAGTAGAAGAAACTAATAGATTGAAAGTTAAATACTAATGTTCTCTCTTGCATAGTGATTGTCTAATTTGCCTAATGTGTGTAGTTCTATGGCATGTAGTGGCCAAAGCCAGTGGCATCTCCTTTGATTTAAGTGTAGTGTCCCCATTAATAAAACTAAATGCTTGTTTTGCCCCTTTGCTATTTTTTAAAGTGAATGGGTTCTTTAGGGGATATTTTAATGTGATAATAATTTGGCCTTCATAAAGGAAATTAATAATAAATGGTCTGTTGACTAAAGAAAATAAATTTATTAATATGGACTAAACTGAGTGTTTTTAGTTAACACTTCTAACATATAAGTCACTGACTTGTCCTGGTTTGTTTACTTCTTGCCGACAGTAATTTAACTTGCGTAGTTTCAGGCCAATTTCATGAACCAGTAATAAAGGTAAAAGTAAGGATTTTTATTAATAAATATAAAGCAAATTGTTCACACAAACTTCTGAACTTAAAGCTTGTATAACTCCTCTTATAAAGCTTTGCTAACTTGAACCTGTTTGTGTGTATGCATAAGTATGTAAGTGTGGTTTTAACAGTTGTTGTTGAATGGTCATACTGTGCAATCCTCCTGCTTTGTCCCCTGTTTTCTTTGAGTGAGCACTGTTTTTATAATCTGTTTTTATTTGCCTTCCATCATTACTAAGACTTGGATTTTCAAGTTCATGCCTTCATTGCTTCCTTTTTACACTTAGGTCTTTCATTTGCAGTTGTTTTGTGTAGCTACTCTAACAGTCTCTATCAGTATCTTTTTAGTGTGTGTTACTTAATGAATCCGTGCAGTTATGTGGCCCACATCGTCTACTATGTGTAATAATGGAACACTTCAAATCCTAAATACATTAGATCCCTATATATATCCTACATATATAAGATTCCTATTCAGCAGAAACTGCTGTTACTTCTGTAGTATAGCGATGTGGTGAAGACTTGAATGCACCTGAGGACTTAAAACATGGCAGAAGAGGGACTTGGCATGTCTCCCAGTTCTTTGGTATAGAAATCACTCAGCCAGCTGTTTTTATTGTGTTAGACTGTTTGTACATTAATTCTGTGTTTGTATAGATACTCCAGAGAGAGATAAAGTTAAGCAAGCAGGACTACATTTTCTAAAACAATAACTGGTTTTCAGGGTCTCTTCCTTTTTTGAAGTCTGCTTTCTTAATGTTCCTGTGCTTAAGCATCCCAGTACTTGTGTTATCTTAGTATTGTTGAGAATCTGCGACAAAGCATGGAAATTTCTGTCCCAAGTCTGTGTCAAACTGTTGCTAAAGCACTGAGTTCCTGTAAGGTGCTTACCTTTATCATACTTCATGTTCTGTTTTATCATTAAGTTCAGGAAATACGTATGTCACAAAATACACTTCTTAATTCTGCCAAAAAGTTCCTGCACTCGAGTAATTAAAATAATGAATGCTGTGTGAAACAAAAGGTGAGCAGAGTGGATAGAGTATTACCTTACTTGTAGCTACTGAACCTATAAATAATTAAACAATTACCATCACAGTAGCTTATATTTTTAGGCACCTTTTTCAGGTTGTGGTGTTGGTTACTCAGTGCACTGAGGTGAAGAAATAGCAATTGCCCAGGACTACACAGTTAATAACAGGACTGATTTGTACACAGTGTAAACAATGGTGACTCTTAAATCTCCTTTAGCAACAGAACAAGGGGACACAGTCTCAAGTTGTGCCGGGGAAGTCTAGGCTGGATGTTAGGAGGAAGTTCTTGCCAGAGAGAGTGATTGGCATTGGAATGGGCTGCCCAGGGAGGTGGTGGAGTCACCGTCCCTGGAGGTGTTCAAGAAAAGCCTGGATGAGGCACTTCGTGCAATGGTTTAGATGACTGTGTAGGGTTGGGTGCTAGGTTGGACTGGATGATCTTGGAGGTCTCTTCCAACCTGGTTGATTCTATGGTTCTTTAGTGGTCTCTGTGTGATGACATGGTGCCTTGGGAATAAACTTTTCTTAATACTTAACTGCCAGTTAAGTATTAATACTTAATGCCAGTTAAGTAAACAGCTAGCCATGTAGATTAAAAAAAGGTAAAATATCCCAAATGCATGTAAATGCTGCATAACACCAACTATAGTAAATATATATATATAGTAGAGAGAGATAATTAAAAAACATAGGGTATTAATTATTGTTGCAGTAATCGCGGGAGTTAGGCTTGATATGTAGCTGATTGTGAGACTCTGCTCCAAATGATGCTCGGCAGGGGATGATTGTTTAATTTGTGTTTTAATTAAGAAATAATATGGGTGGGAGAGTTCAGTAGAAGCAAAACAAGTAGTATAAATGCAGAAATACAGCAATTCAAATGTATTACAGACTTCAGTACCTCCAGAGCATCAAGTACTGAATAGGTCTGTCATGTCTTGCTGCTCTATTCTATTGGCACCCAAAAAACAGTACAGCAGAATCTATAGGACTAGAACCTTTGGAAAGTATGAAAGCTACCTTTTTTCCTTCAGTGAAATCAATTGTCTGCTATCTTATTGACTGTTAGGGTTTTTTATTTTACAATCCTGTGAGTAACCATATCTGTAAAACTCAGTTTGATGTAGTGACCAAAAAGGTTGGGGGAAAGGAAGAAGGATGTAAACAGTAACAGAATTTTCCAACTGCAGTACTTTTGAGTTCACTACGATAAAACTGACTTTTGTTTGATTTGTTTTCTTTTGTCTGTAGTGATCTGTAGTTCTGCAACTTTAAATGCCAAAATCCATGATCCTGAATGTTTTTACAAATGTGTACATCTCTAAATTTTTAAGTAAGGGTTCTGGGTGTAAAAATCCAAGGAAGTCTATAGTTCATCCTCACTCTCACGATGACTTCTGTAGTGACTGAGTTAGACATTTAATCACCATCTCAGCTCTAATCTGAGAGGAAGACATAATTATACCTCCTTTCAGAGCGAGGTCATATTAATACTCTTATTTACTATAAATTTGTGTAGAATATGAGTCTACTGTGCTGTGTAGAGCTGGATCGTGCAGTAAAAGCTGATGCATAAAGGTTACAGTCTGAAAGAAGCTCTTACAGTTACTAGTGGGGAAGGGCCCATGGCTGGGTGGAACTGCCCTGTAGGGAACTGGTGGCCTTGGGCCGGGCTGCAGTCGTGTCCTGGGCCACAGGCAGGGTTATAGCAGACCATGGGGTAAAGTGGCCAGGGCCAGTGAGGCCTGTGAGTGCACCCAAGGTCTTGGAGATGTATCTAGGTTGCCTAAAGCTCAACGTTCTGTTACATTCCAATGTCTGGTATATACAGCTGTGCCAGCCACTCCAAAAACCCTAAGGAACTAGGTTTCTCTTTCCTGATTTATAATCAAAACACTCATGGTGGTCAAGGCTGATCCATGTGGGAAGTGATCTGTGTGAGCTGATGACGATATGGGTCACACAAATTGTCCTTAGCCAAGTATTACTCTCTAAATGGCTTGTGCTGTACCAGTTGTTGTTGTGCAAAGCAGTGAGCTAACTTCTGTGGGTTGTGCTCTGTGCACGTGCAACAGCTTTTTCAATGCTGAGTGCAAAACATCTGATTCACTGCCTCCAGATCTGTCAGGGAAGGAGGTCCAGTTATGCAAATACAGTGTGGCCTTTATGTTCTGTCAGGTTATTTGCTTAGGGATTAGGTTGTAACTGAATAATTTGTTGTTTTTAACTATAGCCACACTGTGCACTGTGCTGTAATAATGAGTAAGAAGACAGATCCTGCATTTTGGGAGAGGAATTAGCAGAAGAATCTGTTTAAGCTACAGTGCTGAGATTGTCTAAAATCAACTGTTGGTCTCCATATTATATTTTTAGCCTTACTCTACTATTCTTTGCTGACAGATTCAGTGCAACTGCTTTATTAGCTCAGTACTGCTCTCAGGAAGTACCTGTACCTTTATGTCCAGCTGGGTGCTCAAGGCCATCTCACAGCTCTGTGTTTTGACCATGATGGTGTAATATTCCTACTGTAGTAATCATCACTGAAGCAGAATCAAACGTCTTTGCTTGTGTAATGGATATCCCAAAGGGAATGAACTGCAACTGATTTCCTGCTTAGTGAAAGCAGACAAGTCATCTACAAACAAGCTCTTTCCAGCTGTTGGTGTCTGCAGAGTACTTGAAGCGTACAGGTGCACTTGAAATGTGCGCTACTTGCCTCAGCACTAGATTTTGCTGTCTTCCCTGCACTTGTTTAGCATAACTTGTCAAGGATTCAGCAAGTCATTAACATTATGCTGTCAGCAAAGGCATACTCATGGCACAGACTAATACTTTGCATATGGTATCTTTTAAACAGTGTGCATTGCAGGGTGGCTTTTACTATCATTTCCCTTGTTTTTTTGTGCGGCATCTGTGACTAGCACATAGCAGGCAGTTGCAGAGCACAACATCTTTGCTGCAGCATCCCTGAGAGACTGCTAGGAATTCCAGTGCATGTGACTCACCAGGCAGTTTAGTGTAGCTGAGGCACCTTTTTCGTTTCCAACTCTCTGTTCTGTGAGAGCCACTTACCGACAGAAAAATGTCTATGATATATGAAGCGCTTCCTTTGAAACACTGGTTCACTGATAGCATGGTAGGTCTCTGAGGATTCTCTGTGGTATATTTTGTTCCACTCACACTTGAAAATTCTTGTCTTCTTCCATTAGGCTTCTCAGTGAAGGTTTGCTCAGAATTAATTCTAGTGATAGCAAGTTAAAATCGTATGTAAAATATGCTCGCACCTAGGGCTAACATACCCAAAAGTCCTTCAGTGTATGCTGACAAATTCATTTCTATGTAGCTCTATAATTGCATACATGTCTCTTGACAATTATGGTGCTTGCAGAAAAGGAACATAGAGCATATATGATGCCAGATACGTGTTTCCAAGAGTCGAGGAGAGTATTATCTAGTTGTTAGTCTGACGCCTCATAGAACACATCTGTTGCTATCATTTCTAAAATAATATGGCCAACTAGAAGCTTAATTTCATCTAGCAGGAATCCAGGAAGACTGGTTTGCCTTTTTCCTAGCGTTTTTTAGCCTCAGCTGTAAAGTGACAGTCACATTTGAATTGCTAAACGTTAACTCATCTGGATGCTTATTTTGTAGGAGGCCCAGAAGATCAATGGTGCAGGAGATACACAGGCAGATGGGGCCTGCAAAACAACAGATGAAAAAGAAGAGAATGTGGCAGCAGAAGTGGGATGGATGACCTCTGTGAAGGATTGGGCAGGAGTCATGATATCTGCCCAGACGTTAACTGGCAGAGTACTTGTAAGTTTTCTATGTTCTTATTTTATAGAACATTTTAAAACAAGAGCTGTGTCCCAGCATTAGTGGTGAAGTTTTGATTGGTTTGTTGCATCAGTATTGCATCGCTCCCAGATTGCCATTATAGAAGTCAAATAGTAAACTAATTCCCACTGCAAGAGACAAGCACAGACAGCAAGTAAGAAAGGCTGACTGATTTTCAGCCTGTTTCAGTATTCTGGCACCATGATCTTGAACTGTGCTAGGCCTGCTTTTTGGGAAGTAAAATTGTGCTAGCAAAACTGGAAGCCAACTTGGACAATAAGCACAGTGTTAAAAATGTAGATAGTGGTCAGAATATAAAGCAAAAGTTGAATTGACCATGCAGTGGGGTTTGTGGTAGCTCTGACAGACTAGCAACAATTTTATGTTTTCTTCTTTATTAACTTAAATCCTTCAGGCTTGTGAACGGTTTTATGTATCAAATACAGTCTCAGATCAGATACTGATAGTCCATGGTTTGAAGTTCCACTGAAAAAGCTTTACAGTTTTCACTTTATTTCAATGTAAATATTTCATAACCAGGTCAAATCATACTTAACTGACAGACGTTTTCTGTGGAGTTCACTGTGATGAAGTGTCTCCTGCATGGTTATGATTAGTTTACATGTTAGAATGTATGTTCTTGCAAAACAGGAGCTGCAGTGCTTTAGGTCTGATTTAAGACTTTGGAGAATCCCAGTCAAACTTTGGAACTGGTTTAGGTTAAACTGAAAGAGAATTTATCTTCTTGATTTCTTTTTTCTAGTTTAGTTAAGAAACATTTTACTGTGAATCAGTTTTTATGTATGAAGTAATCGTTTGGATTGGGGAAGGGGTGAAGAGGAAAGAATTTGCACTTCTCAGTCAAGTCTTTTACAGGCTCAGTTGCTACTGTCTTATTTAGCTCTGCAATAATATTCTTTTGATTACTTTTTCCTAAGCTACCTTCTGCCCGTGGGTTATGCTAAATGCTGACTCCTGTCAGTGGTTTGAGAGCATGTTCCTTTGCCGCTTTTAGCACTGCATGTCATCTTTGTTAAACTGACATAGTGATCATCTGAGATGTGTTGCAGTGATCTTTTGCAAATTCTCCTGACACTTTCAGCATTAAAAATAACAAATCTTAGAGGTGTGTTTTCTTGCTCTGATTTAAGCCTGAAGGCTAGAAATCACCTAAATCCAGTGTCCCTGTGGTAAGTCCAGTGTCCTAGCTATTCAGTCAGAAATCAGCCCGTGAGGTGTGTGTGAGCACAAATACAAACCAACAATCAGGATCAAAACCTGAAGTATAAAAAAACAAAAACATTTTACTGTGCATTTTTGTTCAAGATACTTAAAGTACTTATTCAGTTCTATTTGATTAATTTGCTGTTTTTCCTTTTTTTGCCCCTGGACTACGTTTTTTTACTTGAATCTTATAAGGGTGTCTTGGTTCTAGTTCAAATTTCATTGAGACTCAAAATATAGCTAAAAGAACCAATACAATAATGGGATGCCTTTCCCTCTCCCCCCTCCCCCCTTTTTGGAAGGAAAGGAATTAGATGTAGAGAGAGAGGGAGTAAAACACCACACCCATATAAATAGCCTTGCTTCCATTTGGAAGTTGAAAGGAAAAATAACTTTAACAATAAAGAAAAGGTATTTGAGGTAGGGGAGTTACAAAAAAGGTAAAGCCCTATGAGGAGAGGCTGAGGGAGCTGGGGTTGTTTAGCCTGGAGAAGAGGAGGCTCAGGGGAGACCTTATTGGTGTCTACAACTACCTGAGGGGTNCACACAACCAGGGAGTGATGTCAATGGATGGAGGTAGATTTTCAGGCTTTGTCTACCATGTGGAAGGATGGTCATGTGGTAAAACAAAAGCAGCAGGAACAGAGGCTGGTGCTCCCAGGCAGGGAGGCAAAAGAGAAAGAGAAATGGGAAGTTCCTGTGGTTTATATAAGGGGCTAGACAGGTAGTGGGAGAGGGCCAACCACTACACCTGGGGCCAGGTTTGGGCGCACCCCCGGGAATGAGTTAGGAGGATCTGGGGTCCACCCCCTGGGAGGGTTAGCATTTTAAAAAGGACAGTTTATTTCCAGAGTTTTTTGTAGAGAACTCGCCAACATCATTGGGTGCAGTTATTTCTCAGGGTGTATTCCTATTCTAGTCAAGGTGTAACAACAGGTGTTGTACTTAGCTGGGCTTGCTCATATGATGAACTGTCTCAGTAACAAATACCAATATATGGAGTCAGTTAATCTTATTAAGTTGGAAAACAGGATTTATTTAATATAGCACGCATCAGTTTCAGGACTTGAATTGCCAGGATGTAATTTCTAGGAGACCGTTTCTAAGATGATCATTGGCTGTTCATTTAAATGTTATTTTGTTACATTTGCTAAGGGTTAATTGCTTCAATAAACATTGTTGCTAGAGAAGACATATTGTTTCTAGATACAGGTTACAGTTAAGTCAGTGTTTCTATCAAAGTATATTGTTTGAAAATATTATGACTTACTCATGAATTCTTACTAATTTAACACAGCCCATTACAGACAGCTATTATATTTCTGAATTAAAGTCTGTCATTATTCTTGTCTCCCTAAGGGAAACACTTTGGGGGTGATTGAGCATTGGAACAGGCTGCTCAGGGAGCTTATAGAGTCTCCTTCTCTGGAGACTTTTCAAAATCTGTCTGGAAATGATGCTGTGCAGCCAGTTCTAGGTGAACCTGCTTTAGCAAGGCAGGGGTGGACTGCATGATCTTGGGACCAGCCCCTACCATTCTGGGATTCTTTGATGTCACAATAGTTGTTGTTTTCATAAAATAGTTCACAAAAGTTAAAGCAACCCCAGGGGTTTCTCAGGATACAGTTGAAAGGTTTCAAAAGACACACTAAAGCTTCAGTACAAGGCTTATCATCATCCTATTTCAGAAAGGAGAGTGTAGTTTTATTTTTCAGCTTGGTAGTGAATCTGCTTTCGGTTCCTAGTATAAAAATGACCTTTTACCTCAGCATTTGGTGTTGTTAAACATTTCAAGGATGTTACAATGATGGCAACTTAACTAATCACAATGACCGTTAATGACTGCCCCAGAGAAGGGCGACAAAGCTGGTGAAGGGCCTGGAACACAAATCCCATGAGGAGAGGCTGAGGGAGCTGGGGTTGTTTAGCCTGGAGAAGAGGAGGCTCAGGGGGGACCTCATTGCTGCCTACAACTGCCTGAAGAGAGGCTGTAGCCAGGTGGAGGTTGGTCTCTTCTGCCAGGCAACCAGCAATAGAGTAAGGGGGCACAGTCTCGAGTTGTGCCAGGGGAAGTATAGGCTGGATGTTAGGAGGAAGTTGTTGCCAGTGAGAGTGATTGGCACTGGAATGGACTGCCCAGGGAGGTGGTGGAGTCACCATCCCTGGTGGTGTTCAGGAAAAGCCTGGATGAGGCACTCAGTACCGTGGTCTAGTTGAGTGGCTAGGGCTGGGTGCTAGGTTGGACTGGATGATCTTGGAGGTCTCTTTCAACCTGGTTGATTCTATGATTTACCTTTCTATATATACCTAACTATGAGAGAACAAGAAGTAACTCTTCCAGTTATAGTTATACAGCTATTTCTCAAGGCAGATGACTGTTTTTATTTTATGGATGAGGAAAGCAAAATACAAAGGTTATGATGCTGTTAAAGTGTAGAAATTGTCATGCTCATGCCTACGGTAGCAAGTATGTGGCAAATAAACTTCAGTGTGTATAAAAGTAGGGCAGTGTATCAAGGGGGAAAAAAAATCCAAACCAGACTTGGATGAATCTGAAGCTGGAACTGGTAGATACAGCTAAGGAAGCATTTTGACATGATTGTGAATAGATCTCTGAAAAAAATACTGGCTCTGGATGTGGTCAAGAAACAGATGATGTAATTCTGCTACTTTAAACCGTTGTGTATTTGTGTCTTGAGTATTGTGAAGTCCTTATTTGTAGGTCTTGAAAGTGATAGAATAAAATACACAGAAAAGCAACAAAAGCAACAAGGATGAGAAGCAACTGCTGTACAAAGTAAAATCTGTTGCATAGTTTTAGTTGGGAGAAAGATCTGGTGTGGGGTAAGGGCAGCGTTCTCAAAAGTTTTTGTACAGTCTGTGCTGAACTGTCACTAAACAGGTGCTAAAAACAAGGGTGATTGATCAAAAGTTTGAAGGGAGAATTTCTATAGAAGTGCCTTTTTTTTTTTTCCCTACGAGGACCAGTGGAAATCTACTTTATGGCCAGATGGGCAATAGATGCCTAACAGCGGTTGTGGAGTACAGGAAGGGATACTTTTCTAACATACCTATTCAAGACTGAGTGGAATGAGCTACAGAACATTACTGTTCTTTCCTGTTCTTTCTAGAAAATGTCTCATATTAATACATTCAGAGGTTTGTGTCTGGGCTAGATAGGCAACTGGACAGCTTTCTTAACAGATTACATTCATACCTTCTAATCGCTAGATTGAAAGTTTACTCACTCTAAATTAACAGAGATGAAAAAAAATTAGGTGGCATTTATCTGGTTGGAAGGTAGTGATGGGAAAGCATCTTACCTTGAGTACACAGTCATTTGAATGTACATGAATGTTGTTTATTTAACAGTATTGGTTTTGGTCGTCTGGGATGGCAAAACTTGTGTTGTATATGTTCTAGATACTGTATACTTCTATATGCATAGAAATTAGATTTTTCTCACCCTAGTAAACAAGGGAAATGTCATGAGGACTAAAGGGCATATTCTGATCAACACATTTGTCCAAAGACAGTACACACCTTGTCAGTGCGTTACTGCAACTGTATAGTTCTCTTCAACACAGTTATTCACAGGTTATAAACTGCTCGCTGATGTTTGTTTCTGAAGTACTATTCAGGAGGAGTAGTTTGGATTCTGCTTCTCTTTACTGAGAATGGACTTTTTTTAATTACTCGTTGGCCTTGGTGGCACATCCAAGAGGTGTCTTCTCGATTGCTTTAATCTCCTGTAACAGCAGCGTGGGCTGTTTCCATAGGAATAGGAATAATGCTTCTCAATTTGTGTTCATGAGATACTGAATGATAATGGAATAGAGTAGGAAGTGTTAAGTAAGTCTTGCTGGTTTCTATGGTAACTGCAGCTAGTTTAAGTTCCATTTATGCATTTTCTTTTTTCAGGATGTTGATTTATTATTGACAGTGCTAAGGAATGTTTTGCAAGGTTTTTGTTGTGGATCGAAGGGTGAGCTTCCGCTCACAGTCCCACGAGAGAGAAAGTTAGCGTACATATGTCTTTAGCATTATACTATTCAGTATTGGGATGTAGCTGTGCTATTTCTGGTTAGCAGTACACCTGTAAGATAGCCACCTCGTGATTTGTGAAAATGCTGTGGTTTCAGTGCACCTTGTCTTGCAATAACAACAAAAAAGTGATTAAAGACTTCACACAGTATCCAGTATCACAGTATCACCAAGGTTGGAAGAGACCTCACAGATCATCAAGTCCAACCCTTCACCACAGAGCTCAAGGCTAGACCATGGCACCAAGTGCCACGTCCAACCTTGTCTTGAACAGCCCCAGGGACGGCGACTCCACCACCTCCCTGGGCAGCCCATTCCAGTAGCCAATGACTCTCTCAGTGAAGAACTTTCTCCTCACCTCGAGCCTAAACTTCCCCCGGCGCAGCCTGAGGCTGTGCCCTCTCGTTCTGGTGCTGGCCACCTGAGAGAAGAGAGCAACCTCCTCCTGGCTACAACCACCCCTCAGGTAGTTGTAGACAGCAATAAGGTCACCCCTGAGCCTCCTCTTCTCCAGGCTAAACAACCCCAGCTCCCTCAGCCTCTCCTCGTAGGGCTGTGCTCGAGGCCTCTCACCAGCCTCGTTGCCCTTCTCTGGACACGCTCAAGCATCTCAATGTCCCTCTTAAATTGGGGGGCTCAGAACTGGACACAGTACTCGAGGTGTGGTCTAACCAGTGCAGAGTACAGGGGCAGAATGACCTCCCTGCTCCAAGTCATACTGACTTCATCAGTATGATGCAGTTTCTAAAACTGAGAAATTATTATCTGCTATCAGTAGGTAATATGGGAAGAAATTTGGCTGAAGAAACAAAAAAATGTAGCTAAAGAAAAAAGGTAAACATGTTGCATGAAAGAATGATGTGAACTGTCTTGGCAGGGAGGTTGGACTCAATCACTGGAGGGCACTTCCAACCTCTACAGTTCTGTGGTTCTGTCCCTTTTCTCTGCTCTTGTGAAAGCCCCACCCTCAGCACTGCATCTAGTTCTGGTACCCCCATCATAAGGAGGACACAAGAGTTTTTGAGGCAAGTCCAGAGAAGGGCCACAAAGATAATCCAAGATCTGGAACACCTTTGCTATATACAAAGATAGGCAGTTGGAGTTGTTCAGCCTAGTGAAGAATCTCCAGGGGGACTTTATTGCTGCCTTCCAATACCTGAAGTGATCCTACAGGCAGGCTGGAAGGGGACTTTTCACAAGGGTGTCTAGCAGTAGGACAAGGAGGAGTGGTTTTAAGCTGAGGTAAAGTAGGTTTAGAATGGATCTTCATCAGAAATTCTTTGGTACAAGGGTGATGGGACTGAATTGGGTTGCCTAAGGAGGCTGTGGATACCTCCTTCCCTGGGGGTGTTCAAGGCCAGGTTGGATGAGGCCTTGTACAGCCTAGCTTAGTAGAGAGGCATTTCTGCCCACGGTGGAGAGGTTGGAGTAGATGATCTCTAAGGTCCCTTCCAACCTGTGCCGTTCTATGATACAAAGATAATTCAGCCAGAAGTATACTAAGAACTTGGTCTTACTTGGTCTTTAAACGTTGCATTTGAATTCTTGGCTCACTGAGTGTGGAAATAGAAAATGAAGTGTATAGATCATACACAACTCATAGAGATTTAATTAAATTTGATCATTTTTAAAAGCCTTTGTTTTGTAAGTTGAATCTCTCTGTGGTCTAATGGGCTTCTGTGGTGTTTCAGTCAGCTTGTAGCTGCTGCTACAGGAGTCACCTACTGTAAGGTTATCTTCAGAAACTTTCTGCTTTGCTACAGTGACCTCTACATAGATGGCCACGCTTGAAGAATCTGGTTATTATAAAGCATGTAACCTTCTGCAGTGGGAATAATTACACTGTGCTACATCTTTGACGTTTGCCACTTCATTTCTAAGTTAAGGCATTTGTGGCATTCTGTCATTAAGAGAGAGAAGAGCAAGCACATTTAAAAATGGTATTGTGTCCGTTCCTAGGTAGCATGGTTGTTTAGAGAAAGTCAAAAACGTGGTTAGTATTTAGTTGTAGCAAAACTGACTTAGGGAAACTGCTGTTGTAGAGTGTGACTTCTGTTATACAGATCTTCATTGCTGAAAAATATTGAAGACCATATCACTACAATTATGAATGTGGAAGTTGTTTCTGCTTCTTTCTTAGCTGCAGCTAGAAGGAAGCTACATAAATGCACCAGTGTTCCTTCTGATAATGGTATGTTCCATCCTCACAAGAGTGCGATGCCAAGGAAAATTACCTTCCACCCGTGGGCCACTGATGATAGATATCAAACAAAAGATCTGGGGACAACTGTTGCAAGTGGAGCATATTTGCAAAGCTCACCAGAGGAGACAACTCTCAAAGGCAGTAAAATACAAATGCTCTCGCTGAATTGGAGAGGAATGCAGAAAAGTGTATTCGAAGATGTACAGGAAAACAAAGCAGGTTACATGAATCCTTAACACCTCATACAGATACAGGGTGCATGAAAATTCCTCAAAATCCTTCCCCCCAGCCAAGCTAAACCACAAAACCCCAGTGCTCATTTTCTCCCCCCTCCCCTCGCATTGTATCCCATCAGGCCCAAGCAGGCCTGAAGCAAGAAATTCACTGTGGCCTTAAAGGCCACAGGCAAGTTTACACCCCCATTAGTTACCAGATAAGATGCCCTCCAGAGAGATGAAGGAAGGGAGGGAAAAGAAGAAAGATATTTGGCTTTTCTGCCCACTTATAAAGTGATAGCAGGAGTATGGGATCGATTAACAACATTACAATTTCTGAGGTCCACTGCTTGGACTATTCTGGTCCTCCTGGAGCAGAAGAGGACCTGGGCCAAACCACAACAGGCTCACAAAACAAATTTAATTGAGGCGTGGTAGATACAGGATGAAAAAGGAAATACAATGTGACAATTTTTTAATATACCATCTAAATTAAAAAAAAAGATTATTTCAAACAGTGTAATTGTTACTGCTCTTCAGAATGGGGATGCTGCACTGGGAACTAAGATGAAATATGGGATCTAATTGCGCCTTGTGATGAGTATCTGTTTACACTGCTGGCAACCTAAGACATCCAATTGTGTCAGGTGACCATAGTCTTCTCATCTGAAAACATGAGACTCCTACATACAGCTAAAAATGACCATTGTATGCCTGTCAGGGTAAAAAGCTTGCAAAAATTCTTTAAACGGATATGGAACTGCTGGAGCGGGTCCAGAGGAGAGCCAGGAAGATGCTCAGAGGGCTGGGAGCAGCTCTGCTATGAGGACAGGCTGAGAGAGTTGGGGCTCTTCAGCCTGGAGAAGAGAAGGCTTTGAGGAGACCTTAGAGTGGCTTTGCAGTATCTGAAGGGAGCCTACAGGAAGGCTGGGGAGGGACTATTTACACGGTCTAGTAATGTCAGGACGAGGGGGAATGGGTTTAAGCTGGAAGAGGGGAGATTGAACTAGATATTACAAGGTAGTTCTTTACAGTGAGGGAAGTGAGACACTGGAACAGGCTGCCCAGGGAGCTTGTGGATGCTTCCTCCCTGGAGGCGTTTAAGGCCAGGCTGGATGAGGCCTTGAGCAGCCTGCTCTAGTGGGAGGTGTCCCTGCCTATGGCAGGGGCTTGGAGCTGGATGATCCTTGAGGTCCCTTCCAACCTAAACCATTCTATGATTCTATGATGTAGCAATGCCTCTTATTGTTGTGACATACAAGATATGATACTGTCATGAGCCTGCTGCAGACAACAGCAGAACACTAAGGTTTTGCACAGAGATGCATCATTTTCCTTGCTATGGTCACCCATTATATTTAATCCTTTAACATGAGTTGTGATGATACTGAATGTACCTTGAGATAGTAGAGCTATGTATCTTGGTAACGATGAAGAGGGCATAGTGCACGCTTTGGTATTAATGCAGAATGCTTGCAACATCTTTTTTCTCTGCTTAGTTTTCTAATTTGTCCCTTTTAAATAAGTTTCTGAGGACAAGGAAGGCATTGTCACAGAGGGGTGTGGTGGCTGAGAGTAGAAATTAATTGGTGCAAGATGATATTCTATAAAAATATATCATTTATTAACTTCAATATTCTGAACTCTTACCAACCCCACCCACTGAATGGTAATATTAATACTTGTTCTGCACGATTATGAAAGACATTATGGGAATAATATCAAACAGTAACTTGTTAATAACTATAAACAGAGAGAGGAGATTTCCCCACGGTCAAATGCCGCTTGGAGTCAATATGCGATTTGCCCGGTACATGGGCTGAAAGCTCTTTCTGCTCTATGGCAGAAGACAATAGAAATTACAGAGGCATTAAAACATTTACTCACAAATTCTAATTATCAACCACCCTCCAGGGCTGTGTCGCAGCCTGTGCAAGTGTCCAGTTGTCAGGGGCTCTGCCCGTGGATTTTGAGGCTGGAATCCTCCTGGCTTCGGGGGAAAAGAGAGTCTTCCCGGCTTCTGGGGAAAGAACAGTCTTTGACCTTGTGTTGCTGCCTTCTTCTGGATGCTCTGTGCTGGGATTTCTAGGCAGGAGCTTCAGGTGCAGAGGCAGGGTGATGTCGTGCAGTCTCAGCACGGTCTCACGCTGGCCACACAGGCAGATTGCGTGCAGGCAAGTGGGTCTGCTGCCAGTAACTCAGCGGCAGTGGAGGTTACCAGGCAGTGATAAGGCAGTGGGCGTGCAATAGGATGCATGGCTTGCACAGGAGACTGAGCTCTGTAGATACAGGCAGGCTTAAGCATAACGAGCGAGGGAGCGAGCGAGCACGTTGTTTACCTGTATGCCTCTATCCAATGTGGGCTGAGATTAATGGCCCTTAGGACACCAAAATGACCGATCAGCTTTTGGCAGTCAGCCAAACATACCATAATAGGCAAAAGCCACAGGCCTGGACCGCCCAAATATGAGGATAACGTGGGCCTAGCACATGGTAAACATGAGCTGGGTGCATGGGCTTACACAACCATGTTTACGCAGTCAGGGGCCCTGGGCAGGCTTAGCTTATGGTGTATTGTGTCCCCTTACCCATTTAATGTGTTTACCTCTGGCTTGGGCAGAAAAACATGTCCAGGCAAGGCGTATGTAAGCCTATTTTTGGGCCTGTGAGCCCTCCACAACAGTCTGGCCTTGTGACTTCAGTTGCCATGGGTTTAATTTTTAGATCTAAGCAAGCCAAACTCTCTAAAGTTAAAATGTCCCCAGGAGGGGCTCTCAACCGCTGCTTTACCTTCCCCCTACCCCTCTCAACCTTACCCCAGTCCCAAGGAAGAATGGAGGTTTGGCCAGGGGCTTAGGAAGCAAAGTGGATTAGAAAAGAAACAGAGGGTGAGGTTAGAGATGCAGCTCAGCCAGCAGCAGTAGTGCCAAGTGTGTTATCTGTGTTTTGCTTTTTGTTTTCATACGTGTCAGCAAGCCTATGAGGGAAGTAGACATCACCATAGTTTTCCTTCCACAGCCTGTAATCTAGCTCTTCTCACCAAAACATTCTAGCTAGCTTCAAACCAGCACAGATTTTAAAGTCCTCTTTTCTTCTATACTGAAAGGACTGTGAAATATTATTGGAAATAATGGAGTACACATAAATCAGAATTCCTTCCATAGGACAAAGCATCAACATAAATTAGCATGTGGAACCAAAGTATTGCATAGCACATCAGCAGATGCTGAAGAAACCTGTAGATGGTTTACTAGCAAGCTCTAGAAAATTGTTGGAGTAAAGTTTTTGTGTAGATAATTTTTTTTCTGATTTGCCTTGTTTCTTTGCTTTGTAAATATTGCAAAGTTGTGTTGGGTGAGTTTCATTTTCATATTGCTGTTGCAGAAAGCTGTGGAAAGAAACCAAGAAAACCAAGCCAGCAGTTTATAGGTTTACAGCTGCTGAATGGTGTTTGTAAGTACAACAGAAGATTTTTGGGAGTCTCTAGACTGGAAACGGTTGTGAGCCACTGGCTTAAATCCGTTGGAGGAGTTAATTGAGCAGAAAACTGTCCTCTCTTTGAAGTGTCAGCTAGAGGACATACAATAGCTTGTACAGGCCCTAACAGTAACTCTTAATTTCCTAAGCATTTTCCGTCATCCTGGAAAAATGACATGAGCAGTGTGATTCAATAAACGCAGCACAGGACGGGAAAATTAGCATGGTTTCTGTTCTCTAACAGTAAGGAGTGATTTTAAACTTGTAACTAAACTTGCTGTTCTCCCTCTGTGCAGTCTAGGATTAAGAATCCAGAGGGTCCAGAGGAGAGCCACAAAGATGATCAGAGGACTGGAGCACCTCTGCTATGAGGACAGGCTGAGAGAGTTGGGGCTCTTCAGCCTGGAGAAGAGAAGGCTTTGAGGAGACCTTAGAGTGGCTTTGCAGTATCTGAAGGGAGCCTACAGGAAGGCTGGGGAGGGACTATTGACAAGGTCTGATAATGTCAGGATGAGNCTAAACCATTCTATGATTCTATGATTCTAAGAATCATTACTCATGCTTGTAAAGAAGTTACTCAAGTCAGTTTTTAAAAAAATACTAAATTCAGTGGAGGTTTTTTCCCCCTTTCTTTCTTTGAATGCCCACCTTCAGGTCCAAAATACATTTTTGTTCTAGATAGTAAAATTCATGTAGTGTTATTATTTGTATATTATGTTCTCCTTATATAAATGCATATACATATCTGTATATCATAGAATCATAGAATGGTTTAGGTTGGAAGGGACCTCAAGGATCATCCAGCTCCAACCCCCTGCCACAGGCAGGGACACCTCCCACTAGAGCAGGCTGCTCAAGGCCTCATCCAGCCTGGCCTTAAACGCCTCCAGGGAGGAAACATCCACAACCTCCCTGAGCAACCTGTTCCAGTGCCTTACCACCCTTACTGTAAAGAACTTCCTCCTAACATCCAGTCTTAATCTCCCCTCTTCCAGCTTAAACCCATTCCCCCTTGTCCTAACATCACTAGACCGTGTAAATAGTCCCTCCCCAGCCTTCCTGTAGGCTCCCTTCAGATACTGCAAAGCCACTCTAAGGTCTCCTCGAAGCCTTCTCTTCTCTATGCACATATTCTATTTCTATATGTAGTAATTACTTGTACTTCCATATTTTGAAATGGGACATAGCATACTCATGTATCAAAATATGTTTTTACTAGGTAGGCTCTGTTCCTTTGTGGTTTTGTTCAGGACATAGCCTACTCATGTATCAAAATATGTTTATGCTACCTAGGCTCTGTTTCTTTGCATTTTTGTTTTGAACTTCTGCTGTTTTATCCCTTTTGGGCCTGATAGGTGCAGACAGATAGGCAGTCTGAATTTTTCCTTACCGTTCAGTCCATTAGACTCATTATGTATTCTCTTTTGGAAAGAGCCTTGGGCATCAACACTAGTTACTCTTAGTCTCTTTATGGCTGATGGGTCTTGATATGAAAGACCTATATTTTTAATCATGCAGTTCTATTGCAGTCTGAACTCACTGAACTTCTGCAAATGAAATGCCGGCCCATATGAGATCTTTTCTTATGTTCTGTAAGAGAATGTATCTTGAAGTTTAAAAACAAAAAAAAAGCTAAATCTGACATAATCACATGAGTTAATTCACTGATATGGAATTGCAGGCATATGGAGAAGCCACAGTTTAAAAACTTTCAGTTTGCCACAAAGTAATCATTAGACTGAGAAACGTTAGCTTCGTATTACTCAGTGTCACAAAGAATACTGATATTGGCTACTTAAAAGGGAATTTATTCTTTCTGATTGAGGAATAGGAGTTGGAAAATAAATCTTCATTTTTTGTTGCACTTCCAGAATTAGCATGCTAATTGTAAACAGCTTTATTACCTGCTATTGGGTTTCAGTTACAGGTACTCATTTCATAGAATCAACCAGGTTGGAAGAGACCTCCAAGATCATCCAGTCCAATCTAGCACCTAGCCCTAGCCAGTCAACTAGACCATGGCACTAAGTGCCTCATCCAGGCTTTTCTTGAACACCTCCAGGGAGGGTGACTCCACCACCTCCTTGGGCAGCCCATTCCAATGCCAATCACTCTCTCTGTGAAGAACTTCCTCCTAACATCCAGCCTAGACTTCCCCTGGCACAACTCAAGACTATGTGCCTTGGTTGTCTGGGAGAAGAGACCAACCCCCACCTGGCTACAGCCTCCCTTCAGGTAGTTGTAGACAGCAATGAGGTCTGCCCTGAGCCTCCTCTTCTGCAGGCTAAACACCCCCAGCTCCCTCAGCCTCTCCTCATAGGGTTTGTGTTCCAGGCCCCTCACCAGCTTTGTCGCCCTTCTCTGGACACCTTCCAGCACCTCAACATCTCTCTTGAATTGAGGAGCCCAGATCTGGACACTGTACTCAAGGTGTGGCCTGACCAGTGTTGAGTACAGGGGAAGAATAACCTCCCTCATCCTACTGGCCACACTGTTCCTGATGTTTGATATTACAGCAATATCTGCCTTGACATGAGAATTGGCAATTTTACAGGCTTACCTTTGCATGGAATGCAAATGTTTTGAAAATACGCACTATAATTGGTAGAAAGAGTCTTTACTGCAGATCAGACATCACAGTTTTACCTGGTTTACAAAGTTAGGTTGTCAGGAATATTAAGTTTTCTTAAAAACAAACAGTATCTGTGTGTAATAAAATACAGCACATTAAATCAAGTTGTGTATACAGATAGCAGATCATTTTTTCTGCAGTTCAGATGCTCATTTGGTAAACCCTTTTGATTTTAATAAAAATGAACCCGTTAGCAACCTGTTAGGTATGAAAATGACTCTAAAACTCAATAGTTAATAACCTGTCTCTAGCCAGTGACATGTTTAAATAATGTTTCCATTTTTGTTAGTTGATATCAAAGAACTTTTTTAAGCCTCTCAAACGTGTTACACAATTCAGGAGCCTAATTTATTCCTTTGTGATTTGAATGCAGTGCCATTACTGGAAGGAAGTTCTATTGCTCAGGTTTGCAACACAAGCATAGAGTAAAGAATTTAAACACAATCCTGAAATGAAGATTTGTTTGACCAATAAAATTTTGAGACCATTGAGTGGTTAAACTGAACAGTTTTCAACACTTGCCATACCGCATCGTATTACAGTGGAATGCACTCATGCTGTCTTGCTTATCCAGAAGAAAAATTAGGGGAAATAGTTAAAAACTGGATACTGTAGCGAGTTCCAGCTGGTGTGGCTTTTGGTTTTTTTTTTAATTGATTAGAAAAAAAACTAGTTTTCTTTTGAGAGTGAGTTGGGCATTATGTGATTGGTGTTGTTCTTCCTTTTCTTTGCTTTAATATGATCTCTTTGCATCTCTTTTGCGTTAGACATCACTGATATTTTGGGATTCAGGTGTCTGGATTCCCAGCTTTCTTCAGCAAATAATGGCATACTGAACGTAATGAGAATTTACTATGTAGTTTTCATTAAAATATGTCTCAGGTATTCTCAGACTGGGAGGTTTCCATGGTAAATTCAAGGATTCTGTTTCAGATCAGGAACTGAAACTGTTTCTGCGTCAGATGAAGTACTTTATTTGTAAAATTGGTCCTTTGACTTCTTTTACCCATTATAAACTTGAGATAATAAAGAGGATTAAATTAGCAGTAGGGATTTTTGTTTTAAACACTACTCCACAAAAGCATGGTTTCTATAAACATTAGACTGTCTCCAGTCTAGGAGGTAGGAGAAAGGGATCCGCTTGCCAAGGAATCCTTTTGTAGGGAGTCCTGATCCACTCAAGAAGATAAACAGAGTTGTCTTCATCTGAAAGGCAATAAAATGCACTAGCTAAACAGTGTCTATTTTACTGTTTCCAAGTCCTCAGTAGGAGTGTGAGTGTAGGGCTGGCAAAGGACTGAACCTGATGTTTTTATACTTTGGCAGACTCTATGTAGGAACAACAGAAGGCACTGTTAGCCTTACAGATGCAGTTAATGCATGTGATTTGTTAGTATGAAATGTGCTATCATTTCTTCTGCTTTACCCCTAAGAGGTAGCAAACAATAAAAGTGTACTTTAAGAAAATCTGGCTTGCTGTCATCTCAGGTTAAAAAGAAATCAGTACACTTCTGCTTCTCTTACACTTTCAGAAAGCTGTATGCATGTCTCTTGTGAGTTTTCTAGACTTTTATTCATGTTCAAAGTCCATAAGTTTCTCTAGCAAAGTGCAAAGCTACGTCCAAGAATTCTGGTTTAGACATTAAAAAAGTGATGACAAAGGAAGGACAGTAAGTGCCTTCTGATCCTCTTTTACTGGTCTTGGATGCCAGATCAGCTTGAGCTTGAGAGATCCAAAAAGATCTCTGTAAAACTGCTGAATGCCAGTGAATAGCTGACTAGAATTTGGCAAAAACATAGGTTTCACTTGGGAAACCTTGATCAAAGATGAACTAAATAGGAGTTCTACTGTTTTATCTTTAGACTGGATCTTAAAAGAAGCTCTTCAGTACAAGGGTGGTGGGACTCTGAAACAGACTGCCCAGGAAGGCTCCTCCCTGGGGGTGTCCAAGGCCAGGTTGAATAAGGCCTTGAGCAGCTGACTCTAGCTGAGAGGTATCTCTGCCCATGGCGGAGAGGTTGGAGTAGATGGTCTCTAAAGTCCCTTCCAACTTGAGCTGTTCTGTGACTCTGTGATCTTGTACTAGGAGAAAAGTATTATTGACTGTGTTTCAGTTTTTGGATGTCTTCTGTATTTTAAACTGGACCTGTATTTTGAAAATGCAGGAAAAGCTAGCTTGAGCAATGCAATTACATACCTTAGACGCTTAGAATCATAGATTCAGTCAGGGTTGGAAGGGACCACAAGGATCACCTAGTTCCAACTCCCCTGCCATGGGCAGGGCCACTCTACCCTAGATCAGGATGCCCAGAGACTCATCCAGCCTGGCCTTAGACACCTCCAGGGATGGGACCTCAACCACCTCCCTGGGCAACCCATTCCAGGCCCTCACCACTCTGGTGGTGAAGAATTTCCTCCTCATGTCCAGCCTGAACCTACCCACCTCCAGCTTTACTCCATTCCCCCCAGTCCTCTCACTACTCGATAGCCTAAGAAGTCCCTCCCCAGCTTTTTTGTAGGCCCCCTTCAAATACTGCAAGGCCACAAGAAGGTCACCTGGGAGCCTCCTCTTCTCCAGACTGAACAGCCCCAACTCTTTCAGTCTGTCCTCATAGGAGAGGTGCTCCAGCCATCTGATCATCCTCGTGGCCCTTCTCTGGACAATTTATTTTGATGCAATTAATTTGGAAAGGAAAAGGTGACAGGAGATTGGTCTGCTTTAAAGAGCAGTTAGTTCAAAGTGCCATTGAAACACAGTCAAGTATTATAAGAACAAAATGCATTTTTTATTTGCTAGTGCAAAAAAATAGTGTATAGAGAGTGTAGTTTAGCTTGCAAAATGATGACATTTGTTGTTGCTACAAATATGTTTGAATTACCTTTTCCTACCTATTTGTTTGGGTTAAAAAAATGTGTAATATGCTTCATTATGAGAATGCCGAAAACTAGGCTGGAAGAGGGGCAAAAAAGAATCTCTGGAACTGTAAAATTGAATTTCAAAACAAAAAGTTGTATGTGAACTTCTGGGTCAAATTTTGACAGTGTCATTTCATTGAAGTTAGTGCAGTCAATCCATATTTACACTGGTTTAACTGAGGACAGTTGTAGTCTCTGTTTTCAAGGATGAAAGTAACGTATTTGGGGAAGCTTGTGCCTCTCAGTCAAATGAAACTTTATCAGAACTACAGATACTTGCTTTCTTACAAGAAAAGTAAAAACTAATATACAGGTTAAACTAGTAATAAGATTTTTCTTAAAGGAAGACAAACAGGCTTTAGAACTAAAACAAGGCAGAAAAACCTGCCTGCTGCAGTCCTCCAGGGAACTTGGCAGAAGTTCAGATGGTGCGGAATGGAAGTGAAATCCTGTTAAAACTCCTCCTATTTAATGGTAGTAACAGTTACAGTTTGTGCAGAAATTTGGCTGAAATGTATTTTGATGTGTTTGGAGGTTTTATATGGCTCTTTATAGCACTTTCAGTTTTCTAGGCATTTTTTCAGTTCTGGAATACCAGGCTTTTATTTGCAGACTGTGTGTGTATGAGTTTCAAAATGGGAAACTGACACCGAAAACTTGAGTAAACATTTTTGAACTTAACCAGGTCTTTATTGTGCGTCGTTCTGGAAACCTTTGCCCTGCACCCTCCCCAACCCCCCAACCTTCTCTCTTTTTTTCCCCTTGGTATATGATAAGAAATAAATAGTGAATTGGATCTTTCTGTTCCTTTTCTCATTTTTGTAGCAAGGTGAGGTGAACCAGTGTCAGGGTAAATGCAGTTTCGTATACGATTATCTGGTAGCTTACAGACTGCTGAACTGAAGGTCTGTCAAGCGTACAGATATGGTTATGTAGATCAATATAACAGTTATTCTTACTTCAGTAGGTGTAGCTTCAAAAGACAAAGGAAACAGAAACTTGTGGGTCTGTGTGTGTTTGCTGTTTATTCAGTAGGAGAAGAGTTTGGCCATAATACTAAATTATTTAAACTGTATGTGTAGGCTTTAAAGTGTAAGAATTAGATTTGATTAGGGTTCTGCAGCCGTACTTGCTCATTTGTGCTACAGTGACAGAAATGTACCTGCTTTTTAATGCACAATGTGATGACTTCATCTGTTTTTTGACCCAGTCTTACTAAATGTTACACAAACACAGGATTTCCTCACTTCTGAATCTCTGCATAATGCAGAGATTAAGGTACTTACAAATTTGATAATAATGCTCAACAGAAAATTTACTTGGATTAATAAACATTACTTAGAAGTCCCTTTATTTTAGAATACTTGGTAGCAAATAACTGAATTTTGAAGTAATTCCATTTATCTTGTTAGGAATGACTTGCAAGCAGGGTGTTGATTCTCATTTAAAACTGTTGAAAGCAGTGACATGAAATCATAGGAAGGAAGCACGTTTGGAACCACTGTCATGATTTACAGTCTCTCTGTTGTGTGTCCTATAGAACTTGACATGGGACAGTAAGGATATTTCTCTTTGTTGCCACACAGATTACCCTTAAACTGTCATGGATAAATGAATGTGAGACAATGAATAAAATGAGTTTTAGTCTTGGTGTTTAAATCACTGGAAAAAAAAACAAACAACCAAACAAATTAAAAACCCTAAAACCCAAACAACCGCAAAAAAGCCAACCCCCCCAAAACTTAGGGTTGTTGACAGATCCAATGTTCTGTAAGACCTGTTAAAAAGGCAAATTCTCTGTGAAATATTGCCTGCTTTCCTGCTACTGCATCAGGTATTCTCTTTTGGTCTACAGACGAGTCTTTTTCCAGAACCCTTTTTAATGCACTCATGGAGAGATTTCAGTACTACTGTGTAATAGAGCAAGTTGTAATGCAGAGCATCATGCTTGGTGTTTTTCCTTTCCTCAAAGTATTTTCTTTTTTGTATTCATACAAAACGTTGCAGCAGTGAAGTCTCATAGTATTTCACTGAGTAGAGACATCAGAAATGAATAGATTTTTTTGTGTGGGAGGCATATTTCAGCTTTATTGATGTCAGTTTGAAAAGCAAAATGAAGATGAGGTTTTGTTTCTTGTCTCACTGTGCTAGAACCCCCCACGTTTGACCAGGTTTATTCCAGGTTAAGCCAGTCTTCTGGAAAGAGAATACATTTTATCAGGAAAGCATTGTATTAGTGCCAGCATTTTCTTTTAAAATCAATAGATCTGGTACTGTATTAATTAGTATAATAGATTGCAAAACATTTCTTTAGAGAAATATTTTGAAACAGTAACATAAAAAGACTATCAATCCACTGCTAATATTATGAAATGTCTTGACAACATAATGGTTTCACTTAACTGTGATTGGAGATTTAACTTTCACTGATGTGAATTGCCACAGAAGAGAAGTAGCATAGCTTAACATTCTGACAGCTATGTAACAGTACTTCATATGAAATGTGTCTATGTAAGGCACAACCTGGAAAGTTGTTTTTTAGGAGGCAGCAATATTTGACTTTTCAGAGCTACGTTTTATGTGGCTGTGTGACACCGTTCAAGGAACAGTAATCCACTCTGTGTTGTTCAGTTGGATGATGACCACAGTCCATTAATGCATGACTTAGGGTTCAATGACTTATTAATTTTCTCTCCCATCCCCAGTACAGCAGTTAAGAATAGGATGGTAAAATATTTGTGCTTATAGCTGTCCTATTGCACATGCAGTTACTTTGACAAAAGTTATTTTACCAGGCAAGTCTGTTTCCAATGGCTGAACCAGTTGCCTAGTACAAATGATATTTTATCCACATGATTTGCTAATGCAAGACACCTTTGTTACGGTAGGAATGAGCAAATAATGACATTCGTTTGCATTCTTCAGTTCTGAGATAAACACTCAGGTTAGACCCCAAAAGAGTGTAGAATGTTCAAAAAAGGCCCCCCAAAAAAACCTTTTTCTAGCAAGACAGAGGTGGTGTCAGCATCATGATATACAGGCTGAGAGTTCCTACCAGCAAAGGGAAAAAAACAACCCAGCTAAGGCTGAAGTTCTCAAGAAAATCACTTCTTCCACACATCTTTTCATATGTGCTCAGAATGTGAAGCCTCTATGTGTGGTTTTCTATGTATCTGTTCATTTGTTATTTAGCCTCTCATTTGCCACTTCAGCACTACTTAACAGCTGTTCAATTGAATTGTGCTTCTAATACAGTAGATTTTAAGTTCTTAGTGTTTTGTGGCCAAAAAAATAAGTTAAAGAAACCTTGAGTAGGTTTAAGAAGCAAAGAAATGTGTAAAAAGGTAAGATTTTCATGATGTCTCCTAAGTCAGAGCTATTCTTTGCAGAGCACTTCAAAGACACAAGCACATGAAAGATGCTTTCCAAGATAGCTTTCAGTTCAATTAAGTTGGAAAGAAGAGATGAGACTCAAACCCAGGAAGTCAATATTAAAATTCAGAAGAGACTAGGAATTCAACACTCTACCTGATCATTAAAGAAAGTTAAATTACCCCCTTTTTAATGGTCTGATACTACAACAGTTGCAGGAGCTCGTGACTCTTCTGGTAGTTATTTAGTCCCCACTATTTAATAATTGCTTATGTCCTTAGGTTTTGTCTCAGTATTTGATTTAATTGTTAATCTGTTCAGGTGACTGAAAGTGGGAGAACCTTTCTAATGTAAATGTTATGTGTTAAGGAAATTATTGTTGGTAGCTGGTATTCTGACAGTACTATTTACTTATCTCTTTAACCACATATTCAAATACTTCATTATATGCAGAGACTTAAGTTAAAAATGTTTGACAACATCCCACTAATTTTGCTCTTAGAGATGCTGCCCTGCATCAGTATTACAAATCTGTGCTTAAAAGAAGTTCCTGAGGCATCAAGTCTTACTGCCTTATATTAGCACAGCTATCAACCTCTCTGCTTATCTAATTTCCCATCAAATATCTAATGACAGTTATTCTCTCATCATACTTTCCTATTTTTTCCCCATCTCATTTACTTGGCCTGATTTTTCTTTCCCTTTTATCCATTCGCAGTTTCCATATTTCAGCTGAGTCCCTACCTTGTTGTTATGTTATCTTTTCTGGTCTTGTAGTTCTCTTTAAGCTACTTAACACCCTTTTTATACTGTTTCTCTCTTTCTAATTGCATAGAGAAGACTCTGGATTGAAATGCACTGAAAGGTTTTAGCTGTGAAGCTGAATAACTTCAAAACTTGTCTGTTTTCCAGACTGAACAAGAAGACTTAAAGAACATTTTTAAACCTTTCACATATTATCCTTGTCTCAGGGGAATATATAGGTAGATACAATGAGGAGAGATGGTTGTTTGGATGTGCTAGAATGGCAACACTTGATGGCTTAATAAAGACCAAAAAAAATTAATGTTTAAAAGAGGAAAAGCCTAAGCTTATTTCTCTGGGCTTCTTCATGTGCCCATTCACTGGGCTTTGTTGACCACCACCACCCATGTAACTGAACCTCAGTGATTCTGAGATTTGTTTTGTGAGGATCACAACCAAATGCACCATAAAAGTTGTCACATTTGGCCCCTATTGCTTTTTGATCTAATCCATTTGTCAGAGGTAAGGAAAAGAGAGATGATGCTTTTAACTGACAAGAATTAAAAAATATGAATGTGGTCTCTATTTTAATCCCATGATGATTTTATTTGGACTACATGTAGGTGACAGTGGAAGCACCTGAACCAGACACCTGTTTCTTCTTGTTTGGAGTAATTTAGAGACTGGACTGCTTTATTTCCTCTCCAGTCTGATTTTACATCTTCAGTGGAACCTATTTCAATATTAGAGCTTGCTTATTTATTTTTCAGTTTGTGAACAGCTGGAGGATCATATCAGTTCCAGCTCCTGTATTCTACCTTTTTTTCCCAAGCTTGACAAATTTGTAAATATTTTCAGCCTATTTACTTAATTACTCTTAATATTAGAGGGGGAAGGTACAATTTGAAGTAAGCTCTCAACAAGGGTCTTAAATTTGAAAGCTTACACTGTCACATTGTGTTTCAGTTCCTAATTAACATTAAAAATTTATTATGTTTCTGAGTTGGCAGAAGATTTTCCCATTATGCTGAATTCATCAGGACCTTGCTGCTTGCTGTGGCAAAAAGAAATTGGCCTTGTTTTGCTTATCAAAGCAGAGGTAATTGTTCTGAACATGCAAATGCAAGGAATAGGCACTGTACTGACATTTATGAGTAGGAAATGACATCAAGTTATGTTAGTGGCTTACTGAAAGAATGTGTGTGCATATTTATGCATTTATGTATAGAAGCATAGAAGAATATCTTTGTAATGTATACGTTATGTATATATATTACATATGTGCAGAATCTGTCTGTGGCTTAATGCTGCAAATTGGGACTGGGCGTCACTGATGCATTATGCAGCACCATTTATGCATCTTCCTTGGCCTTAGTTTTGGCTTTAGCCCTGGCTACCATCTTTGTTTTCTTCATTGTCTAGACTGTAAAATGCTTAGAGGAGAAAGCTGCTGTCATGTAGTATCTAGAGCAGAATGGTTTCTACATGGTTAAATAGTGCAACATGTGCTAAGAAACTTTTAGCTAAATAAATTATGGTCTACAGGCTGCCCAGAGAGGTTGTGGAGTCTCCTCTGGAGACTTTCAAAACCTGCTGGGATGCCTTCCTGCGTGAACTGCCCTAGGTGATCCTGCCTTGGCAGGGAGTTTGGACTCAGTGATCTCTGGAGGTACCTTCCAACCTCTAAAGTTCTGTGATTCCGTGAAACATGTGTAGAAGGTTGTCCACTGCTGTAGGTAGAAGTGGGTATTTCATCACAGTCTCTTTCTTGGATATCAGAACTTGGAGAGGAATAAAAACTTACTATTTCCTGTATGAAAAAGTATATTTAATGTCTGAAAGTCTGTTTTACTTGAGAGCTCATTGTACATGTGAACTGGACATGTTTCCATTCCCTCTTAAATTCAACAAAAAAGAATTGATTATTGTGATCATGTGCCTAAAAATATGTCTGAAATCTTTGAAGTTGATGTGTCTTGGAACTATGGAGTCATGGCAAATCCCATTTGCACCTTGCTTTGTAGTCGTGCCTGAACATGTCTGAATATTCAGAAGAATCTTAGCTTGTCAGAATGATGCAAATGACTTCAGATTTTTCCTGTAAATCAGAAGGAACACCACCTATCTAGTTTCCCTCAGAGCAAAATGTAAGATGCAATGTTATAAAAAGGGTGGACTTTAGACTGTGAGGTACCTGGTAATAAGCCGCATTTATCTTCAATACATTATGTTCACGTTATGTGGCATTTACCAAGTTGGAATGATCTAACTGTACTCCATCTAAGGTGTGGCTTAATGCACTTTAACCAAATAAAGAGGGAAAAGTTTAAGGCATTTTGCTGCACACTGAAAAATCCTGGTTTTGTCCGGATTCTATGAAGAAACACAGCTATGCTTTGTCACCCTTGTGAGGTAGAAGAAAGATGCAAGGGGAAGTAGAGCTGGCATTCTGACTTGTACTGGGATTGATACAGAAATCTTATTAAATTTGTTTTGACTGTAGTCTAATTAGTCTTGTTTGTATCTTGTTTATATGCCATATTCACCTCTTTCCTTTCCCTAAAACATTATGAATGATACAAAATAGAGATAAATCTTAATTATGTATATTCCCTGCATCTAAGGAATGGATGTTGATTTAACTTGACATTTAGTTTAATTTAATTATGAGAAATCTCTCTTGGTAACTATCAGGGAGTGTATGTGGATGTCTCATTATCTTGCTGTGATAGTATGTGGTTGTTGTATTATTTCTGTTTTTTCATTCTCTTGATGCTTGTTTGCTTATGACCCTCAGGGAAAACAGTATTAAATAATTCTCCAATCATTTTTCCAGAAACAAGACAAATCTGCATGTTTTCCCATGTCCAATGCTGGTGAAAGCCACTGAAATTGAACTACTTTATGTTATAACTTAAGCACAGCTGGAATGTATTGGTTTGTGTTTGATTTGGAAATCCCACCTTAAGTTCCTATGAAACAACTTGTCTACAACTACCTGAAGGGAGGCTGTAGCCAGGTGAGGGTTGGGCTCTTCTCCCAGGCAACCAGCAATAGAACCAGGGGACAGAGTCTCAAGTTGTGCCGGGGGAAGTATAGACTGGGTGTTAGGAGAAGGTTCTTGCCAGAGTCATTTGCCATCGGAATGGGCTGCCCAGGCAGGTGGTGGAGTCACCATCCCTGGAGGTGTTCAAGAGAAGCCTGGATGAGGCACTTAGTGCCATGGTCTGGTTGACTGGCTAGGGCTGGGAGCTAGGTTGGACTGGATGATCTTGGAGGTCTCTTCCAACCTGGTTGATTCTATGATTCTAAGGTTTTCTTGAAATAACGTTGTGGAAGTTGCTATTTTCATGTAATAAAATAGCATTTGGACAGATTTTGGAAGTCACTAAATCACAGTGCTTTACAGTTCCATGGGGAAGCTGTAGCATTTTTCAGTAGCCATTTGTGGGTGGTATGATGTGGGAACAGAAAGCTGTAGCTAATGAAAAAGCTAATGCTGCATTAGTCCCCATATGAGAAATCTGTCCCTGTGTACCTTTGTAAGTTGCTGTTAGCTTGCTCTAACTGCTGTCATTCCTGTAATTTCTCTTGGGTTGTGGTACAGAACAAAGCCTTTCAGTAGTTGGGAGGTGGTTGCCTTGTGTTTCAGGATGACATAAACTGGTTGAAAGAGTCATAGAAAGGCTGATATCAGGTTCTCCTGATATGGTAGTTTGAGTTTCCAGGTATTGCAGCTAAAATTCACATCAGTCTTTCATGACATAAGTGATGTGGGTTATTAAAGAATCCCCTGGTTTTGAGGTACATAATACCACATCATTACAGAACAATTAGAGGCACTCAAATCTCAGTGTGTGCTGTACACACATTTATATCACATTTACTGTGTATTAAGATGGATATTTTTCATTTCACAATAATTTTGAGAGCTGAGGATCTGCACTTTGTTTCATCTTGTGGCACTATAGATCTGAATTTAACTGATTTCGGTGGAGTTCCAGTTGTGTTAAACTCGGTCAGTATTAAAACGTGACTGAAATAATAAAAGATCCATATATAGACAGAAAAGTTCAATATATGTAGCACATCTGAACGCAGAGATAGTGGCTTGAATTCAGATAGAAAAAATTAGAAAACTGAGCATGTGTAGCAATTTGCTTTGGAGGAATGGAAGCTTCTTTGCTGACCAGAGTGTCACTTGCAGCTAGCTCATTCCCTTTAACCTTTTCCTGAATATACTGAGCTAGGCTTGGTCTATAGTAGGCATTTTACTGGGTTAAGACAACCTGCGCTCCCAACGTACCCTTTCTTCCCTCACAGATGAAGGGAAAGTAACATACACAGAACCCCCTTTGGGTTGAGATAAAGAGGTTTACTGGAAATGATACAGTGAACAATTACCTTAGCCTATGTGCACAAAAGTGAAGCAAAAATGCAGACAGCAGAAGCCAGCGACCTCTCCCGATGCCCCAACCTGAAGTCTACCCAGCAGACTCTTCCCACCAAACAAAACCCCCACAACATAGCCAAAACTCAAATTCCTTGTCATTTTACATTGGCATTGGGTATTACAGTGTGCAATCTTTCAAAAAGACAGGAAATCCTAGCTCTTGTCTGATTTCTTTCATGATCATCTGGAGTGTATATACAGACTACATTCTGGAAGAATACATGTGAGCATGATGATCACAGGATAGAGCTTTGTGGCCTTTTTGTGCTCATTAAACGAACTTATCCTGTCTGCTTCTGGTGCCTGGGAGGTCAGCAAACTAAGAAGAGTTTCATAGTTCTTCCCTTGCTTTCAGCACCCTCTCATTTATTATCTAGTGCTTTGTCACACAATACTATACCCCATTTTGCTTCCTACGACACGATTTTCATATTAAAGTTCATCACTGACATAATGCATCGTCCCAGTAAATTCTGCTTCTTATTATAATGGTACAGAAATCCTGAATCTCCCCATTGCTTCTTTAGGATTAGCATTTGTACAGTTAAAAGCAGTAAGTTGGTGTTTAACTAGAGTGCCCAGCAACTATATTGTCATTTATAATCCCCATTCCTGCTGTGGAAAGCAAAGAAAAGCTTTAACTTTCTGAGTATTTGGTTGGTTGTTTTTTTGTCATTTTAAACTTTCAGTTAGCTAACAATAACTTCATACTGCAAACTGTAACTAGCTAGGATCCATACAGTAACTATGCTTTGGCTCTTACTAGGTCGTTTCAGTCCTACATGTCTATAATCAGGAAAATGCATTGGCAGGGTATTGTCTAAGACTATTTATCTGTCTTCCAAATGTGAATTTTTTAACTGTTGTTACCTTACCATAATCAAATATAATTTAATTTGCATATTTATATTTTTGTTTCCTCATAGAATTTTTCTAAAATTAAATGCCAGAATTTGAGTACTTTCAGGAAGAATAAGTAAATATCTATAGTGCTGTTTACCTTTTATTTGCAGAAGCTTCAGGAGCCTCTTTGGTAGGTTGTTTTGGAGGTGTAAAATTCCTTGCTTGTATAAATACTGCCTTAAATTAATCTTCCAGTAGAAGGAGTTCCAGGTCTCTGACATAGATACCTACTGCATAGTGGGTAACAAAATGGAAATAAATGAGCTGATTGAGAATAAAAGCATTAAAATTTCAAGTTATATGCCCTTGCTGCTGTTTCCTAACCCTCCCAATATTTCATGATTTATAGATCAGAGTAAAAACTCATAGATTCAAAGAATGGTTTGGTTTGGAAGAGACTGTAAAGATCATCTAGTTCCAACTTCCCTGACACTGACAGGGACACCTTCCATCAGATCTGCTTCCTCAGGGCCTTATCCAATTTGGCTGTGAGTACCTCCAGGGAGGGGTGCATCCATGACATTCCTGGGCAACCCGTTCCTGTGTCTCACCATTCTGACTGTAAACAATTTTTTCCTGATATGTAGTCTAATCTGCCCTCAGGCTTAAAGCTGTTCCCTCTCATGCTATGACTCTTCTAAAAGGGCCCTTTCTGGCTTTCTTGTAGGCACCTTTCACATACTGGAAGGCTGCTGTAATGTCTTTCTGGACCTTCATTCTCCAGCCTGAACAGTGTGTCCCTATAGGGGAGGTTCTCCAGCCTTCTGATCATCTTTGTGGCTCTCCTCTGGACCTGCTGCAGCAGTCTAATGTCCCTTTTATTCTGGAGGCACCAGAGCTGGATGTAGTACTCCAGGTGGGGTCTCATGAGAGCAGAATAGAGAGGGAGAATCACCTCTTGTCCTGCTGCTCGATGTAGCCCAGGACACTGTTGGCTGTCTGGGCTGCACGTTGCCAGCTCACATTGCCAGAAGTTGGTACACCTGTAAGCTTGAAAACACCTGAGGATACTGTGTGACTGTATGCTGTTGATGAAGGGACTGCACGTAATTTTTATCTATCCCACATTCTGTTTTGATTAATGAAAACAGACTGCAATGTTAAGGGACTTCTGATGTCACGTTGGTCCTGCCCTTGGGGTGTATATATTTATTCACTATTACAGGTAAATTACTTCTAGGAGAGGAGCATTTCACTAGTAATACATGTGCAAATCATCAGATGTAGTGATTTACTTGGGGAAGTTTAAGCAATGCTGAATATTCTTTCCGAAGTTCTTGCGTAGGGGGAGAAAATTTTAATTGCTGAAAAATGTTGTTATGAGCTAATCCTTTGGGACTGTACTGTACAGACTTAAAACCCCTGGTAAGACAAGACTTACCAAAAACTATGATAGTGAAGCAGGCGTTCTCAAATATGCAATCTTCCACTTCTATCTTCAAGATTAATTCAAAGCAAAACAGGTGTTCCAGATAAGCCTGGTATCTTTCTTAAGCTGCATACTAACAAGTGCCTCAGTATTACATAACATGGTAATGGAATATTACCTAGCTGTAGGGCAGCGTTTCCTTACCCTTGATATTAATATTGGAGTCAATCAGGGCAATATCCTGTTAATAAGAGCAGGAAATTTTAGATAATACCATTATGAAACATACAAAAATGTCAAAAAAGTAAAGTCAGTAATGATGCATAAAATTTAGAACCACCCTTGATAAGAAGTCTTTTGTGTGTAAAAGTTCTCAGAAACTGGGCTAGGTTCTGAACTGCTATCTCTAATCACAGGAAGATTAGAGCCCATGGAACAAGAAAACCTATTTCAAATAATACAACCTTTCTGCACTCATTTCAGTATGGAAGGCATGAAGCAAATTTAAAATACAGCAATTCTATCAGGAAGCCTTAAAGAATGTTTAAGCTGTGTCAGTCTATATGGCATACACATTTGTGGTGTGTGCTGAGTATATAATAAGTAGTTTTGATTGTGTCGCCTAACGCCCCCCCCCCTTCCCGCAAGATTTAGCAGAAGTGTGAAACATGGAAACAATAAACAGGCATGGAAAATAACTGCCACCTGCCTGATGTGAAAGAAGAAATACTTTTAAAGGCTAGGTAGTCCTTAGTTGTTTTCAGAATGTCTCCTGAAGGACCTTGATGTTGTTAGACATGAATAATGAGTGGGATATGAAACTGCCCACTAATCTAAACCCATTAACATCATAGTCCTTTATTTAATGTATCTCTGCTTTTACCTGCTAGTTAAACTGACATAGCAGTGTGTGTCAATTGTGAAGCAAATGTGAAGTTATTGCAGTTTAATAATGATAAAAGTGCCAGCAAAGAGTTAAGTGTCAGCAAAGAGTTAAGTGCCAGCAAAGAGTTAAGTGTGGCAATTCTCTATTGTGAATAGAAGTGAACAACAAATTTTACTAAGAAGATAGTCATTTTGACTAGAAGGTCATTATTTTTTAATAGAGAACTAATAGGATTTCCAAATGAACGACTCTTGATATTTGAGGAGAGGTGAGAGTATGAGGTGATGGAACTGAGGTCAAATTGAGAGTTTAATTTATGTATCAAGAACCTTTGTCACTGAAAAGATAGCGAATAGATGATTTCATTTACAAACTGTAATAAATTCCTATTGAGAATTAATTATCTTGGGACTTAGTTCTTAAACTGGAAATGTATCTGAACCTTGAAATCAATCCCTTTTTTTTTCTCTGAAATTTCCATAAACTAAATACAGCTTCATAAATTCAATATAATGGAAAGCAGCATTAGTATTTTTTTAAAACTACTCTTAAGTGTAGTGGAATAAAAGCATGGATGTTCTTACTCCCTTTTTAGTTTTAATGCATGTCTGAATTCTCATTGCATTGCATTGAATATCGTGACTGGACACTGCTGATTCTTAAGTGGATGCGTGTGATGATTTATACTTTTCAGAGATGGAAAGCATTATTGAATTCTAATGTGCATGAGCACGTGGAGACATAAAGAAAAGAGCCAGAGATGCTCTCAGAAGTTAAGGCAAAGAACAATAACAAAAGAATAAAATCCTCAAATATTTTCAGGAATAGGAGGAAGATTGCTAGAGAGGCAGTGCCTGTCGTAGAGAGAGAGATTCAGAATGGGGTAATGAGCAAGGGAGATTATATGTTATACCATTACGTACATTACTTAGGTCTTCAGCATCAAATTTGCCTCTATTTTTCAATCTGTAAGTCTACACTTACTATATATTGAGGACTAGATCTGACCTTTTCTAGAAGTTATAGATGAAAGGTAGAGTTATTCTTCTCCGAAAGATGTTATTTGCATGGAAGAAGCAGCATTGACATGTTCAGTTCCATGGATCTTAGAGGTCCAGCTGCATTAGCTTTTGCTTTATCATATCTTTTTATATTACTGGTAACCGAACAACTGCAATCGTCACATAATACGGTGCAAGAACTGTCAAAATCTTGTGGAAAACAATAAATCCATCTAGATGACCTGTCAGTATGTTCATCATTTGGCATTTAAAATCTTTAATACCTTCTCAAAGGAGAAAGATCAGAGTACTAAAGATTTCCAGTGGTTTGAACTTCTTTTTTAGTTTGAGGGGAAAAAAAAAAAAGTGAAATTTAAGGGGAAAAAGTGTGCCGTATTTCCCAGGAAAAAAAAATTGGTCAAAACCAGAAAGACTTGATGTTTCCCCATCCTAAAATAACTATAAATTCAAATGCTGGCATCTGTTTGATTTGAACATCACAGCTGAGTGCAAATAGCATTAAAATACATCCTTTTAACATTTTCTACTTGCAATATAAAACAATTTTCTGTTGGTCTTCCAAGAATTAGGTGTGTATTCTAAGTCTCATTATGTGTATCAGGAACAGTGTGGCCAGTAGGAGGGGGGAGGTTATTCTTCCCCTGTACTCAACACTGGTCAGGCCACACCTTGAGTGCTGTGTCCAGTTCTGGGCTCCTCAGTTCAAGAGAGATGTTGAGGTGCTGGAACGTGTCCAGAGAAGGGCAATAAGGCTGGTAAGGGGCCTGGAACACAAACCCTTTGAGGAGAGGCTGAGGGAGCTGGGGGTGTTTAGCCTGGAGAAGAGGAGGCTCAGGGGTGACCTCATTGCTGTCTACAGATGCCTGAAGGGAGGCTGTAGCCAGGTGGGGTTGGTCTCTTTTCCCAGGCAACCAGCAATAGAACAAGGGGACACAGCCTCAACTTGTGCTGGTGGAAGTCTAGGCTGGATGTTAGGAGGAAGTTCTTCACAGAGAGAGTGATTGGCATTGGAATGGGCAGGCCAGGGATGTGGTGGAGTCACCGTCCCTGGAGGTGTTCAAGAGAAGCCTGGATGAGGCACTTAGTGCCATGGTCTAATTGACTGGCTAGGGCTGGGTGCTAGATTGGACTGGATGATCTTGGGGGTCTCTTCCAACCTGGTTGATTCTATTCTGTTCATTTCCTTGTCTGATGACATCTTTGGTAGCTGTTGTGGTTTCAGGCCACAAGCTACCCGGGTGTGGACGACAGGAGTGACTCTTACCCCTTTTAGAGAGTAAGAATGAAAATACTGCACAGGGATTGGAAGCTTTGCGAGGGATTCTGTTTGCTGGTGCATACATGCACAAGGCAGTCAGGTAGCATGGGTACATCCACATGTTAAATCTGTCGGACTAAAGCCGCCTAGAATCCTCCATATCTCCCATTCTCGGCAGGCCTGATAGTAGGCCGGAAGTGGCTGCCCTCCCCCCCGTCTTAGGCCTACAAGGCCTCGGCAGGCTGCATGACGCAGCTGAAAATTCCCTGCCAGCTGGAAGCCATCTTCCCGACAGAAACCAAGAGGTAAGAAGGGACGTGTGTTTGTCCCGGGGAGAAGTGAAGGGAGGAGAGGAGAAGGGAAAGAGGGAGTGATATCAACCTGGCACTCGCCTATAAACTCTGATACCAGAATAGAATAACAATATTACCACATCCTGGGATGACCAGGTCCACCCCCTAGGATCGGTCTTGGCCTGTATAGTTTTACTGGGGAACCTGGGACCCCTCAAACTACCACAATAGCTTATACAGGAGGAAAGCTGGTCTAAAATTCCTCCTGAGCAAGTGTCTGTATATAGGTATTGCATGTTAAATTGGCATTGTTCTGTTTTAGTTGTCTTATAAATCCCAAGGCTCTTCAAAAGTGAAAAAGCAACTGTTCCAAACTGGAATATTACTGACAGGCAATGACAGTGCAGCTTGCCCTTGTAATTGGGCAGTAGCTGCATTCTTCAGCAAGAAAGAGAATTTCTTCTTTTAATGATTATTTTTTACTCACTTGCACTGGTACCTTCAGATGTCAATTTTGTGTTAATCGAAGGAACAACACTGACGGAAAGATGAAGCCAAAGCTGTTGGTTTCACGAGTGTTTGTTCACAGATCTTCCTTTTCCATTTCAGATGGGGGGATGGCCCAACACTTTATAAGATAGTATGGGGTTTGGGAGATATTTATTCTTGTCACTTGCAGTGGGCTTTGTAAGAGACCTTGGATGAGACACTCAGCTACTCAGTGTGTCTTCTCCCCTCTGAAACTTGTTTTACAGCATTTTCTTACCTTGTGGAACCTGCTGTTTCATATAACTGGTGGTTAGATACTATGGTAACAGGGGCTATAAAAAGTAAGTAGGATACTTAAATTTAATGTGGAATTTCTGGTGCAGAGTAAAGCTGCAGGACTGAAAGATATGCCAGAAACATCTTCTGAAGGACTGTAGATGATTCCTGGGGTGCTCTCTCTCTCTCTCCTTTACCTAACAATTCTAGTTTTTTCCTTCCTTTGACAAACTCCTTGAACGCTTTGCTATTAGTTTGCCATAAATCCAAGACTAGAATGCAAATTGGTACCTGTCCAGAAATATTTCTGTCTGTTTGTTAATGTTACTTGTTTCTGCTTTGTGCTCTCTTTCCTTTGTCCTTCCAGGATCTTCAAATAGTTATTGTAAAATGATAACCTTAACTGTATAAGAATCCTAAAAACTGAATACACCTGTTGACTCAAAAATTTTCTTAAATACTGCAACCCTCTAACCTCACTCACCCAGTACCACTGTGATAAAGTGTTAGAAAAGTGATAGATTTTTCAGTTTTATGTTTATAATAGTAATATAGTTCAGTTTTATGTTTAAGTTTTATGTTTATAATAGTAACACCACACCTCTAACGTAGTTTGATATCCATTCTACAAAACCAAATGCGCAAAGAAACCCAAACCAGCAACAAGAAGACATTTCCTTAAATACTTTTGTCTATTTCAGACAGGAGCAATGCCTTCATAGTACAAGTATTAGTTATATAATCAATTGATGAGTTTTGCTTAGTTGCTTGCAGAGAGTAGAAATGTGTCTGAGGAATCTTAAGAGTGAGACTCCAAAATGTTTAAGCTGAGAAACACAAAGATGGTAACATTTTGGAGTAGTTTTACCTAAGTGTTTGAGACATTCCATGTAGATGTATATATCTGGGTGGTATACAGGGCTACAGTCCATAGTCTTTTTTGCTGTAACTCAGCTACAAGTTAGTGAGCACCGTACAGGAATGCATAATGGGTGAAGCTTGCATGGATTATCCTGATGCTTTTCAATTTAGAACACACCTACTTGCATAAAAGGTTTTGAATTAGATACAAAATCTATGTTTTAACTCTTGCAAACACAGTTCCACTGCAAAAAGTATAAGTAAGGGTAAAAAGTAATTTTAATGTAAAGAGTGGATTTCCATTTGCAACTCTTATGAGCCAGCCATTGGCTCTAATCCTAGAAAGCGTATGTGTAAAGCATGCCTCAATTCCCCAGAGAATTTGACATCATACTCTGTGACAGAAGGATAAAAATAATTGCATCCCCCCCTTTCAGAATGAAGGAATTAAGAAAATACAGTCTGTAGAGTGTAAATCCTTAACATCTACTATTGTGTTGATATGTTCTGAGGCAAATGTAGTTAAGGCCATGGTTTTTGCTACTTCTCTTCCCCTTCCCTGTTGTGCTATGCTAACATATTAACTGATCCTCCTTTGGTATGCTAGTAAGTGTGCTATACATGATATTATTAGATTAGTAATGATGGCAATCAAGAAATTAGTACCAAACAATTGCTAATAATTTATTGGTTAAATAATAGATTTAAATGATGACCCAGGGATTTTTTTCCAAATAAATTTAATGGTGTCAATAAACTCACCCTAATCTGCTGAGTTTACCTCATAGTATCAAAATATATTTATAGATATTTTATAGTCATGTTTTCCACTTATGAGGTGCTGTAGCCTCCCTTGATTTATTGCTTATCAAAACCAGCAGCTTCTCTAGGGAACAGTGTTATGCATCGTTCTTATGTAAGGAAAAGGATTTGGGCTGTGAAAAGCTGATTAATAATGTATAGTTTTATGAGCAATATAAATAAATGTTAATTCTGTCAAATGACATAGGAATACTTGTCATACCTGGGGGGGGCAGAAATGTGATTTGCTGCATGTCTGCTTTTACATTTGTGAAATTTAGCACTGAGGCTAAACTTGCTTTAGCTTGTAAAGCACATCAGAGTTCATATAGATGTCAACTGCTCATGCATTTGTTTTGATAGGAGGGTTGATAGACTTCTCTTCTGATTTTTAGAATTTTCCATCATTAGGTGATTGCCATTATTGAAAACCCTGAGTCAAATATGTACTCTTGAAGATATAACCTATGGACTGCTCTCCTGTTAAGCAGATTTTAGTCCATATAGAGGGAGTTGTGTTACATTCAAAGCTCTTCTTACTGTGTACCTATTCCTGGAACATAAGCAGCCATAAATTTTATCAAACAATGACAAAACTCTTATTGTCTAAAAGCAGTTTTAGTTTAAGCATAATATCTTCTATCCTGTGACCAACATAAGCATGGAATATGAAAACTGTGAAAAGAATGTGTTGAATAGATTGTTTCAGCAATCACTGATAACAGGGAAAATTAATGAATGCATTGTTACAGCCTGTTGTTGGCAAAGATACAAGCATTACACTGTATTTCATTATTGTTTGTTTCAATCTCCATTAAGGGTTCTTTTAGTTTATAAACTCTGTTAAGTTTATCTCAGAACTCTGTCTTACTTTTCTTTATAGTTTAGAAAAATAGAAACAGAGTAAAGCCTCAGTAGGTGTTGTGTTGGATGTACTCCTGTGAAGTTAATATGGCTGTCCTAGTGGGTATTAAGCCTCAGCTATGTTAACACAGTGAAAGCCCAAGCTTCACGTCATCAGGAAAAGATTGTACTCAGTGTCCTGAATGTCGATGCCTTCTAAAACCGTTAAGTCAGTCCACGAGACTAAAAGGCATTAACTCGCTTCCTAACACTTCTGCTATTGTTTCACTCTAGCTGGCACATGGTTCCATCACGGGGAATCTTTTGGAGCCTGATTGTGTCTGCCACAGTGTGTAGCGTTGTGAACTAGTCTTGTCCTCAACCTCAGATCCCTTTTTGAAGATGCAAACACAAAAGCTGTGGATTTCACTGTACTTGCAGTTGTACAAGGATGACTTGGCTGAAATGGAATTGTTCAGCAAGTAATGAACCATGGGCCCTTCTGCAGCTGAATTGTTTCTCTGTTGTAGTTTAGACACACCCCCTCAGTATCTTGTGCTTGTTAATAGCCAAGTGATGGGCTGAATCGTGAGTCGATCTGAATTATACTGAAGGGAAGCCCCAGAAGAAAAGCTGGCTTAATGCCTTCCACAATTGACAAGGGAATTGTATGGAGTGTATAGCTGATGTAACGGCTCTTTTAATTATACACTGGTTTCAGCAGATGGATGTACTATTTTGGGACTCAATAATAACTGAACATTGACTCCAGTGACTCGGGTTTTGGAAAAAAGCTTTTGCAGTGATGCTAACCTGACCAAATGTGCTGCAACTTCAAGAACGTAATACAGCTGATGGAGGCAGAGCTCTCTGTGGGCTGGAAGCCTGCTGTGCTCCAAGCCCACACCTCTTTTAGTGACTCACTTTTTGTTCCTGCTCATGCTTGAAGCCCAAGGCAGAGCACTGATCTGATCATGTAGTAGGAGAAGACAGAGTAGGTTCTTTCTGTTTTATTTGCCCTTCCAAAACACCAGACAAATGATCAAATATAAGAAAATCCACCCATGTGTAAGTGTTGGGTGGAAAACCTACACACCCTTAGGAATATTTGACTGTATGATGAGGCTAACTGGAATCACTTTATAGAGTTTCACTTACATCTGTCCTCTATGTCAGTTTTACTAGTCAAAAACAATACCCTTTTGAAGTTGTTTGCAAATTGCAAGGACATTTGCACTGTTACTTTTAATCTAATCTAGGCAGTTTTTATCCCTGTGTCTCACTATACAAACTCTTTATTAAAACTAAACTTAAATGTCTTTCAATATGCTAGATTACAGTATCAAGGAGGATAGCAAGTTCAAGCAAGTTTTCAATTTTAAATTCTGAAAGTTCCTCTACTATCTTTGTTTTTTTGACTGTGGCATTTACTTAGTTTTTCTTGCCTAGACTCAGTGGTATGCGATAGTTAAATGCAGCTTCGTTCTTCAAGCAGCAATAAGGTAAAACCAAGATAACGTCAGAGTGTCTTAAATGTTGATGCCTGTAAGACAGTGAAGTCAGTCCACTAAACTGAAAGGTATTAACTCTCTAACACTATATGCGTTGTTTGACTCTAAATGGTGTTTTATTTCACTAATATATATATATACTGCTTGTTTGATGCTTCAGTGGGGTTGAAATTTTGCGTGACTGAGTAACTTCTAAACAATCTAGTAAGTGTGAATAAGGCTCAGAAGATGACAGCCATATCTGTAGGATGTCTTTTTCTCCCTTTTTGGAGTGGTGATGGTGGTTCACTCCCCTGTTCAAATAGTTTTGAAGCTAAAAGTTCAATTCAAAGTTCTACGTTCCTAAAAAATACTTTTCTTCTACTTCAGTTTTCTCAAAAGAAAAAATCTTCACCAAAAATGAAGAAAAGAAGGTCTTCAAAAGAATATAATAATATCAATTTAACTAGAAAGTTACTTTAAGAAAAAGTGTAGTGTTTTAATTTATCTATGGTCATGAATAATAATTTTATACTGAAAAAAACCTTCTTGATGTTTCAGTTTTGTGAATAACATTTCCTTGTACCGAGTAATTTCACCTTAATGTTCATAGAATCAACCAGGTTGGAAGAAACCTCCAAGATCATCCAGTCCAACCTATCACCCAGCCCTATCCAGTCAACTAGACCATGGCACTAAGTGCCCCATCCAGTCTTTTCTTGAACATCCCCAGGGATGGTGACTCCACCACCTCCCTGGGCAGCCCATTCTGATGGCATCCCTGCAAGGGATGGCAGCATTATAATATCACCTGTACAGCAGTCAGAAAAATTAGTGTTCTTAGATCTCAGTTAAACAGACATGTCCTGAGTTTGATCTGGAGTTTAAAAGTTGACTGCTGACTATGAATTTTCTATTGCCTCGAATATGCATTTTTTATGCATATAGTTGTCAGTGCACCTCAATCGAATACCTAATTCTTTTAAGTTAAAAAGTTGGTGAGATGGAAGATGATGGTGTTTGATAAATGAAATAAACTCCCAGTTATTTGGTTAGTAACACTAGACAGCTGTATCAACAGTGATGCCAAAGACAAGGCAATGAGCCTATTCCTGTCAGACACCTTTCCAGAAGCGCTTAACTTCTACTGCTTGGGAAGAGCTTTCAGCACCTCTTGGAGAACTCTCAACAATGTTAGCTTTAGCTCAATTTTACATTATAGAGACTACAAGCAGCTGATAATGCTGAGTACCCCAGTTTTTTGTTACCTGACCTTAGGGCTTAATTTTCTAAAATGCAGATTTCGGCTTTTTTCCTCTTCTGACTGACAGTAGTAATCTAACTTAAAATGTTATCTGTTAATGAAGCACAGCACCACCAGCAGCCCATTGACAAACATTTGTTTTAATATGAAAATAATTAGAATGTTAGAGTAATTTCTAAACCCACTTGTAAGTATTCAAAGTGTGTTTTATTTGCAAGAGGAAAAAAAATCCTCCATTTCCATGTTTATGCTGAAGTACAACCAATATCTAAGGTTAATAGACAATTAGAGCCCAGTGACAGGGATATTCACTCATCGTAGTAACTTGTCCTTCCTAATGGATTTCGGTTACTCAGAGATAAACCCCTTAATTCAGTTTGTTTCTTTATCTGGAAATAAGGACTGGAATTCTAATGCCTGCAACTGAAAGGTCCCAAAAATACATATGACTGTGAAATACGTATTTATTCAAAAATCTCAAAACATTTGGTAGGATAGAAAACTATGGAAAGTTTGTGTAGCATTCTGTATTATGTGTCAATAACATGGGCTTCAGAGAGACTAAGGAGAGAGATGAAGTAGTTAGGGTTTTTTTTTACACCACTCTTTTATTTCATTCTTGAGGATCTGAAGGGCACCTTACCTTTCTTTCCATTTCTGCTGGATTCAGGTAAGACAGCTTAATGAAGGGTTGTAAAAACATATCTGAATGCCAGACTTACAGAAATCTTTATTTCTGTGTTGTTTTCCCTTCCTTCCCAGTCCACTTGAACCAAACTGAACTGTCAAATGGATTTTGCAAAGTTGAGATATGCCACAAGCAGCATTATTTTTTTCTGGGTCAGAGGGGGTTTGTTTACTGTATTGAATGTATGACTTGTACAATGCATCTTAATCTGATTTGCACGAGATCTAACTTTTCATAAGCAGAAATCTATACAAGTATAAATGTGTGTATATATATATATAATTATATGTATAGTGGCTTGCTCAATAGTTTCACTGCTGTTGAGGTTTTCATTTACTTTTCAATAAATAACAATTAATTTTTCTGAGGGTGCTGACTCTAACCAGAAAGTATAGCTCTGACATGATTCCATTACTATTTAACTTCATTTTGATTTGATGGGAAAGAATTGTGTGGGGAATTTGTTTCAAATGACTGACAACTTGAAGATGTGGATCTGAAAATGAATTAAGTACATGGAATCTCCAAGTGTGAACAACATGGAAAAGAAATTACTGTGGAAGATGCAAAAGAAGTTGACAGGGCTCCCTTCACAGGGCAATTGTGCCTCTTGGTTTGACAGCAACATCCTCGGGCTCCCACTGAGACAGCAAAACCTCCCAATATAGTAAGCCCTGTCAATTTAAATACAGCATCAGGATGTTTTGCATCCTTTTACAGCATCCAGACACAGTAGCTGACATCATGCATTTTATTATATAGATCTGATGTTCTTTACATGAAGTGCAAAGAGACAGTTGCTTTCACAAAGTCATGAATAAGACTGGATTCCTGGTTATGTTGTGCACATGAATGTTTTAATTCACTTTGTGACAAAAAGGAAATCTTCACAGATACTTACTTTGACTTACAGTCTTGTATTGGCAAAGGTTTTCAGTGTTGTGTATAATTAGCTGCATATTTGATCTTAGGAAGTTAAATGCAGACATACTGTTTTGCATCCTTTTTCTTCCTTGTAATTCTAGAGAAGAGCACGAAGTTGACAATTGAGAAGACTGAAGACTTCGTATCACAGTACAAATACAATTAGGACTCTGGCAGTGTATGGCTGCTTTCAAGCAGTGCTGCCTAATTTTCATGGTTTATGAGGATGCTAGCAAAAAGTCTGAGCACTAACACATGAGTAAAGATTAGATGCATATCAGCACTGTGTTATACTAGAAAAACTTCATTTGCTACCATTCATTTGGTCTATCCATAGGAGCTGTGTGCAAGTTTTGAAGGTGGAATACTAGGTCAGAAGTTTCCCAATTTTAGATTTTTGCAGAGTTGTTGAATTGGTGGTAGAGGCAAAGCTCCTTTTCCAATAACTGTAATTCTCAAGAATTGCGGTAAAGTTCTCCATTCAATCTTGTTCTGTGTGTCTCTTAACTTCCATAACTGGTCATTTGTAATGACTAGTTTCTTTAAAGACTTTAAACTGTCTTTAAACACTTTTTGCATTGACTGCAAATTCACAAACCCTGAACTTCTATTGCTAAAGTTTAGACTTCCTTCTTTCTTTCCCTTCATCTCACACACATGCCCTCCATCTTGGCCTTGTCTCCTGAGATATATATACATACATATATATATATATATTTCCCCCTCCCCAACATATAAGGATTGAATCCATCTGTTGTATTTTAGTCTTTTAGTTACATCCAGGCTGTTGATGCTTTAAAAGAAAAACTTAAAATAATGGGAAACCTGAAATATTCAATGAACTCTGTGCCACAGTAGTAGGCAGATGAATGCAAGAAGCCTTAAAATGAATTATGCTGCCCAGTGTGAAGGGGCAGAAACTTTGTGAAAATAAACTTTGTAATGGATTCTGTGAACTAATATTGAAGTATTTAGGACATATTTAAAGGATTAGGGATCCACTGAATGCAAACAATTTCAGTTATCCGTGGGGTATAATGAGGGCTCTTAAAGCCCCTCATTAAGTAATATTTCCCATGTTTGAGCTTGCAGTTCATGGAATCATGAGGTCCTTGAGCCAGCAAAGGATCTCATGATATAAAGTAAATGTAAAAGTAAATATAAAAGCATATAAAGTAAATTCTTGAGATTGTAATATAATGAAAGGAAAGGAAAGTTTTGCTTTGTGATTCTTCCATGCTCCCACCTCCTTAATTTTGTTCTGCTAGAACCTGACATTAGATTTCTAGAGGTTTTAAAATCCAGATTATAGAATAAAAGTATGTCTGATGTAATACAAGTACTTGTAGGATATGCTCCAAAGGGGTACATCACTGTGTCAAGTGAAGATGGGAATATGAGTTTAGTGAGAGATCTGGCGTCACTTACTTTGCTGGCCCTGCATTTTAAAAATGAAAGATTGCTTTCATCTGTGGATAATGACTAGTGAAGAAGGTATGGTTTACACTAGATTTTCAGTGATCACATATGGGCAGAACAGGTGGTGGCTAGAGGCAAAGAAGTATTCATTGGGCTTTTATTGTATGAATGATTTTTGGAATGTGCCAGATAGATTTTAGCTTGCCTTGAGCTTTAAAAATCCTTGAGCTGGCAACAGTGGTGTTATCACTGTTGGGAAGGTCAGCCTCTTCATAAGTGTTAGAAAAAGCACCAAAAAAACCTGTAGTCTTTCAACATGAAAATAATAATTAGGGAGTCTTTCTTTCTAACTTATAGCCATCTTGTGTAAATACTGAAAGTCTTCCTTACCCAGTATTTATATGATTAGCATTTGCAGGTCCCTTTGTGTTTGTCTTCAGATTCTGTTGATGCTGTTTTCATGAACAGAGCCATTAAGTGCTTTCTGTAGAGCGTAGTACTTTGGGACTCAGCCTTCTTCCTTATTTTTCTTGTGATTGCTTTTTTTTTTTTTTTTTTTTTTGCTGTGAGTTTCAGTCCATGATATCAGTAATCCAATTATAAAAGTAATGCTGTTTGAACTTTGGAAAAAGTCTACCAGCATTTGGAATTTGATCTCTTGTGATTTTTTTTTTTGTTGTCCCATTTTTGTTTTGGAGAACAGATTGCCATTCATACTTAATTATCTGTGGTTAAAGTCTTTTTGAACTAGGAGGTATCAAGAATAGTAGAATGTCTTTGATTTATTTTTCTTAAATTATTTAGGTATTTGAGACTTACCAATTTTTATCAATGTTCTTAAATGCTTCTGAAAACCCTAGTCCTTTTTCCACTGAAGTCCATTTTTGCATAAATCCATGTGTGTGCTTGTGCCTATGTATAAAAATATGTGCATCGGCTCGTCTCTGTTCCCAAATCTACCTCAGTCATTTCTATGGGCTTAAAATCTAGAGGTAGCCTTTTTCCTCTTCTGTTAACTGTTACAAGAAAATGATTGTTTATTTTGCAGTCATTTTTCTTTATAAGATAATGTGAAAGTGGGAAGTAAGTCTGTGTAGCATTTGCCTTTGCCCCTCTGCTCCCACCTCACCACGTCACATGAACGTTGTTCAAATCAAATGCTTCAGGAGTGCAGTGGAGGTGATTTTAAGAACTAAAAAACGCAGATGACTGAAGTAACTGGGCAAAGTGAAACATAACACCACCAGTGAGAAGACAGTGTGTGTCAATCAAGGTAATACATTCTTATTTCCATTAAGAGGAGGTCTTTTAATAGGTACTACTGGCAAGAACGAGAAGGATAGCGTTGCATCCTCTTCTGTCCCTCTCTTCTGTCTCATTACTTGGACTGAATTTACTAAAATGAATATTCATGAATTTTGTAAGAATTCAATATAAGAAGACTACATTTTTATTTTCTTGCACTGCTCATTGTAGTAGCATTGTCCACATGGTGCCTGGGAGATGAAAACTGACTGAAAGAAGAATCATTTTTTGACTTAACTGTTCTGAAATGCAAAATAGAATCTTGCCAAAATGATTTATTTATTAACTTCAGTTTAGAAAGCTCGTTAGTCTGCCATCAATAGTCTTAGTAAAGGGGCACTTTCTTTAGTGCAATAACTTCCTCAAAATAAGATTACTGATTACTGTATTTGCAAGATAAACCTCAGGCTGTTTCCTTATGTGCAGGCACATGGGGTAATATCTGTATTGTTTTGTGACTAAATTGGTTGTTGACTGATTTACTTTGCAGTAATGCCCCTCAAGTCTCTCAGCAGAAACACCAGACAGGTTTATACCTGTTTTCTTCAGTACATGGAGAAATCAAGAACCCCTCTTACAAATCTAATCACATACCTAATTCTTTGAAATGTTGAAAGTAATAATAGTATCTTATAAATAATTCAGTTCTTATTGTCTTTAGAGAAATAGAAAGAAAATAGCAGAGCAGAATTATAGGATACTTTAAGAAGCATCAGGGAGTTTTTTTCATCCTTGTCATATTCTTTTTTTAGATGGTACTGTTTCCCATTCACTACTGGCTTTGCTAACCAGACATAATGAGCTTTATAGCACATTTCATGGTATGTAGTGAACCAGACAGATGCACAAAGGGGAGAATTGCTATGTTACTAGAATAGCATCTGCAGGAGGCCAGATTTATTAGTTCTTTAAAGCCTGAAGCTCTTCTGGGCACAGCTCTCCTACAAAGCAATGTTTCCTTTTCTGTGAGCTCTCATCTTTCACTCTAACCTATATAGCAGGATTTATTTCTGGACCATGTGGAGAGTCTTGAGAGGACCAATGCCAAGCCTACAGTGGTTTGAAATGAAGATAGATCTAAAATCTGCCTCACACCTAATTTTAATTGCCTGTGATGTGTTCAAATCTCCAGGATCACTAAATTGCCTTTTTTTTTAATGGAATAGATTTTTAGAAACTTTCTAGACATTGACTCTACAGTCATTTAAAGCACTGTATAACTTCTATTCACAGGTAAAATACATTTTAAAAATACCTTTTTTTTTTTGCATTCAGTGTTCCCAAATTCTGGGAATATTGCTTTGTTCTTGAGTACCCAGATAAACAGGGTGTGATAGGCAAAAGCTAAACTACCATGTAAAGATAAGAACAAAAGCATAAAAGAAGGAAATCCTTTATAGGAAAGTAAAAAAAATGCAACTGTTCATCCTATTCTGTGTCATAATGTGCATATAAATAAATCTGTGCTTTGTAAAACTTGACTTTTAGAAGCTAGGAATCAAAAGGTGTTTGGAATGATTAGGGGATGTTGCAAACTGCCTTGTTCTAGACTTGAAATTTTTACTGGAGTTCAAAGCTGTTAATTTCCAAACACTAAATTGCAAATTAAAAGCCAAAAATGATCTCATTGGTGCAAGCTGACTAAGCCAAGATGTAGCACTGGCTGGAATATACTGGAAAATGAAAACCTATACACTTAAATGTTGCTATTGGCAATGCAATCGAATATTTCTCTTGACTATCAGGATTTGTTAATGTGACTATTTAAAAAGTCCATCCATTTTCTGTGACAGGTTGTATGGAATCATGGTGGAAGTGGAGTGACTGGCAGAGAAAACACAGGGAGTAGGTCAATAATTTAATGACTTCTGTCAGCTGAGGGCCTAATCCGAAGCCAAATGACATCAGTGGAATGACTTTTATTGAGCTTATTGGGTTCTAGGTCAAGAATTTAAACTGCATTAGCCAATTCAGGTGCTGCATGATGCATGAATTGCTCACAGGGAGCAAGGAAATCACTTTCTGATATATTTCCAGGGTTTTAAAAGTTTTTGCCATGTTTTGAATGCATTGTATGACTGTACCTCAGTTGTTTAGCCTGGAGAAGAGGAGGCTCAGGGGTGCGTCCTGAAAGGAGGCTGTAGCCAGGTGGGGGTTGGTCTCTTCTCCCAGGCAACCAGCAATAGAACAAGGGGACACAGTCTCAAGTTGTGCCGGGGGAAGTCTAGGCTGGATGTTAGGAGGAAGTTGTTGGCAGAGAGAGTGATAGGCATTGGAATGGGCTGCCCATGGAGGTGATGGAGTCACCGTCCCTGGAGGTGTTCAGAAAAGCCTGGATGAGGCACTTAGTGCCGTGGTCTGGTTGACTGGCTAGGGCTGGGTGCTAGGTTGACCTGGATGATCTTGGAGGTCTCTTCCAACCTGGTTGATTCTATTCTATGTTGTAAGAAGTTTCTATAGCTTTCCCAGCTTACTGTTTAAAATAGGATGATAAGATGGAAAGTCCACATCTGTGCTATGCAGTAATATTAAAGCTAATTTCCAGGTAACTTGCTTCTCAAATGTGGCAAACTCATCTACGTTTCTGTTTTTGTTCTCATTCCTGAAGGAGCTTCCCTCATTTAGCAGTGTCCTCTGCTTAACAATTTTTCTAGTCCCAGCTGAGAAGGGAAAGCCCAGATTTTTCCAATAAAAAAAAAACCAAGTATCAGTGTAAACTCTGGGTTGCAAAATGCATATTTTTCTTCCTGGGTGTTTTTTTCTCTCTTTCCTTGAATTGTTTTTTTTTGAGTGTGTGTGGTTTTGGTGTTGATGGTTTTTGTTGTGGTTTTTAACTTAAATTTATAAGTATTTCACTGTTAGTGGTTTAGACAGGTTCACAGATCTAGACAAGTGCATTTTGTGGCTATAATATACTTTACTGGATGTAAAAGGGAGCATAGTAACTGAAGATGAGGAAAAGACAGAGGTACTCAATACCTTTTTTCCTTAATTTTCAATAGTAAGACAGGTTGTCTTCAGGATAGCAGGCCTCCTGACCTGGTAGATGGGGTCAGGGAGCAGAACAGCCCCTCTGTAATCCAGGAGGAAGCAGTTAGGGACTTGAGGCTCTTGGATCCTCACAAGTCTATGGGACCTGGCAGATGAGCTGGCCAAGCCACTCTCCGTCATTTATCAACAGTCATGGCTCACTGGAGAGGTCCTTGATAACTGGAAGTTGGCCAGCGTGGTGCCCATCCACAAGTAGGATCAAAAGGAGGACACAGGAAATTACAGACCTGTCAGCCTGACTTCAGTGCCATGCAAGATAATGGAACAGATCATCCTGAGTGCAATCGCTGTCTACCAACTACCTGAAAGGAGGTTGTGGCCAGGTGGGGGTTGGTCTCTTCCCCTAGGCACCCAGCAACAGAGCGAGAGTCTCAAAGCTGTGCCTGGGCAGGTTTAGGCTGGGTATTAGGAAAAAATTCTTTGCCGAAAGAGTGATTGGCATTGGAATGGGCTGCCTGGGGAGGTGTTAGAGTCACCATCCCTCGGAGTGTTTAAAAAGAGACTGGGCGTGGCACTTGGGCTTGCTCTTTTCCAACCTAATTCTGTGATTCTGTAATATGTAGTAGTGCTATATACCAAAAGAGTCTTTGAGTCTTGCTGCTACATTAGTCACTAGAAATTCTCATTGCAATTCATTCTCCTCATTTATCAGGCCAGTGTTTGGGACCTCACATCTGTTTCTTTTATATTGTTATGTCACAGTGTTTACAAATCACCTTACGAATGTTACAGCAGAAGTGCTGAATGGATTATAATGAGCCTATATTCACTAGAGGAAAGGAAGTCTTAGCTATGGAAAAAAATGTAAGGTAGTATTTAATCACAAATATGCAGTGCAGTGAAAGGCACCTTACCAGAAGCCTGAGCATTTTACTATAAGGCAGGGATGTTATGGGGAGAAAATGCACACATTTCTGTCCTTTCTTTAACTTCCATATTTTTTTAATTATGTAAACTACAGTAATAGTTTGATTTGTACATTCAGAAAAAAAACCAGTGTAAAAACATACCATGAAAATTTGATCTTTTATTTGCAGATCATCTGATCTTTGATTGCAGGTAAAAAAATGAGATGACTGATGAGATACCATCACAAAAATCCTTTTCTTCAGTCTAGATACTGAGATGTCAAAAAAATCCTATGGATACTTGTAAAATAACTGAATACTTTCAAGTAACTAGAATGATCTACTGATTGCTCCATATTAACTTGTCTGGTTTTTTTATACACAAGCCTAATTATCAATAACCATGTTTCCCTTGAGATATTTTTTTTTTTTTAGTCTTGTAATTTACAGTGTTGGGAGCATGATACTTTGGCCAGCTGGTTGCCTTTTGGTTTGATATGATTATATAGGCTGGATGTTAGGAGGAAGTTCTTCACAGAGAGAGTGATTTGCCATTGGAATGGGCTGCCCAGGGAGGTGGTGGAGTCGCCATCCCTGGGGGTGTTCAAGAAAAGACTGGATGGGGCACTTAGTGCTGTGGTCTAGTTGACTGGATAGGGCTGGGTGCTAGGTTGGATTGCATGATCTTGGAGGTCTCTTTCAACCGTGTTGATTCTATGATTTCATAAGTCATGTCCTTGATTTCTGTGTTTCTGTGACCAGACAAAGTGAAATAAGGTAAATTACACAATGAAGCTGAGCTAATCAATTAGTAAGTTTTGTCTTGAAATAAAACAATATAAAATATGCTCTTTAAAATGTAGGACAACTCACCTATCCTTTAAATAGTTTACTGTGGAATACATAAAGAGAATGATGCCCTAAGGGTTAGCTGACTGCTGATAACAAAACTAAAGATTGTTAGGTTTTGTTATGAACTAATATTAGCATAGCTCTGCTGTTTATTACTCTTGTGCTGCCTCCAAAATTGAACATGTTCATTGATCAGTATTGGCCTCTAATAATCTCCCTCCATTTCAGAGCTTTACATATCAGTATTAACTCATCTATGATCAAAAGAAAGAATTGTATTCACTTTTCAAGACCTGCTCTTTTAGAATACATGAGTGATGGATTGTTCTCGTATTTAGACTTTACTAAGATTTACTAAAGAAGGTTTTACTAGTTGACATATTTGTGTAAAGGCCATCCTCAACTGTGTTACAAATATGACAATTTTATGTGTCTATTTTTATTCCTTTCCTTCTTAAAATGTTCAAAGCAATGTAAAAGACAAAGAATCAAAGAAATCAAAGAATCTCAGGACCTAGCCTGAAATGATCGTCTCTAAATAGGTAATTCACTTGAGAAGATGACTAAAAAGAAAACTGGGTTTGATTTTAAAGTAAAGTATATGTGGCAACTGTAACTGTGTTCAGTCAGGATTTCGGATTCCCAGATGAGTTAGGAAGCAGGGTGGAGATGAAGCTGAGAAAAGTCAGGTCTGTGGGACAGGATCAGGGTTTAGGTCCATGAGATACAGAACCAGGCAGAGACTGAGCTGCAGCAGAGCTCGGGCAAAGAGCAGAGCAGGGATTGTGCATTCTGTATGAAAACAATTATAGAAAATGCAGTACACCCTGAATTAACATTTTGCTTTCCTTAACCTGATAAGCTAATAATACCATCTTTAGTAGCCTAGGAGTCTAACCCATGAGTACAGTTTCTGGAGGTTATGATAAAAATGAGCCAAATTATTGTTAGAAAGTAAATCAAGTTAACTCTACAAGAAAAGAATGGTGGTACTGCTGGGTTGTTTTGTTGTTGTTGTTGTTAGGTTGGCTTTTTAAAGAGCAAAGACTCTTTTTTTGGATGAGGCACTTAGTGCCATGGTCTAGTTGACTGGATAGAGCTGGGTGCTAGGTTGGACTGGATGATCTTGGAGGTATCTTCCAACCTGGTTGATTCTATTCTATCTTACCAGTATTTGACATTAGGGTATTGGGATAAACCAAGTATATTTAACTTGATGTCCATCAAAGGATTGTTTAATTTCTGCACCTTCTTATGATAAGTTAACTTGACTTGAAGCAAGGTGATCATGCTGTTTCTCTTCTCTGTATGTTTCCAGCAGAAGGCTAATGCTTTACAGTGATGCAGATAACCTGTGGAAAAAATATGTGCACTATTTTCCCAACTCCTTTTAGCAGGATAAAATAGGCAGCAAAGAGGCAAAATAATTCAATTTAAATAAATATTATTAAATTTATTTTTTGTTTTGTTTTGTATTGCTTTAGATTATATTTGCCACCCTCCAACCTCTAAATAAAATGCAGTGTCTGGAAGGTGCAAAAAAATCTAATATTATGGGAAAAGGGCAATTGCTTTCTTTTGTTTGGGCTTTTACTGCACACTAAGGCACAAGCCCTATTTCAGTCAGTAAGTTGAATAGGAGGTGGTGAATAGGCCATTGAGTGTAATTAGGTATCATTAGGAATGACAGAAGGTATATATGCGTTAAGGGGAGAATACAGTCCTAAGTGTTCGCCTGGCTTTCCATTCAGTGGAATAAAACATTGCAAAGTTTCATGAAGCACATCCCTATTTTATATATATGGCGCTTGCTGAGTGAAATCAAATATGCTGAGCCACATGGTTCAGAGAAAACTGGTTTGAGAGGAGTGCTGTTTTTCTTGTGCAGATACCTTTCCTAAATTACCGTGACATTTGTGTTAGATGAAAGTCGTAGTTCGGTATGAAATGTGACTACTTGTCTACTCTAATGCTTTAAAGGTAATGCTTTTAACTGTAACTCTTTAAGGGCTTGCCTAATCTCAGGATATTTAGGTCAAGGTCTATTTATAAGAACTGCAACAAAGACCTCAGGGTCTCCAGCTGAAAAGACTATTGAAATTTAGAATAGATTTTGCAATCATGTAACTGCCAAACCTCTTGATTTTAAGGGAATATTACAGTGAGAAACAACATCATACAATTTGAAAATACTAATTTCCCCATGTTCTTATCATTACCTTGAATGAGAAAGCCTAACTATTAATTTTCAGCTGTTATATTTTTGTTTCATTTTGTACTTTATCTGTAGAGTGGTGAATTGAACTTGCTGTAGTTTATTTTCCAGTCCTTTCAGTTTCTGCTTTTATCTTACTGATAGTTCTGTTGGTCTCAAGGTTCAAATTTATGTTCTAAAATACATGCTAGTTTTCTCCACCTTTTCATGTAAGCAATTGTTTTTATTGTTTTATTTTTTTTCTCATCATCTTGTCTAAAATAAGATTGTTCTGCACTTAATTGTGCAATTCTCATGTCTTTTTATTTTGCAGTTTTGGTAAAATAAAACAGTGTCTTAGTTCTGATACAAAAAGTGACACAGACTGCAACTGTACAATAAAATGAACTTTAACTTGCTCTCCACGTTAACAATGACCATAGTGAGCTGTTCAGGCTTTTTCAGTATAGGACTCCCCAGGAGATTATTTTAAGATGCACTTTATAGAACTTTGTAAAGTTTGCATGACTGAATCCTTGTGGTGGTGAACTACAAAACATATTAAGTCAGCTCTGGTTTTATTTAGCTGAGTCTTTAAAGCTTTTGAGGATAGAGATTCCATAATCTCTTTGGGAAAAGTTTCAGTGCTGCACTGACCTCTTAATGGAATTATTTTTTTTAATGGCTGGCAGTGGATGCCTTAGCTTCCTGATGAGATTTTGCATTTCAAACAGTATTCCTGTGTTTGAAAAGAAAGCACAATGCACCTGATCTCCTTTTATGATCAAGTTACCCACCTGGTGAATGTGAGGCAGGCTGTGGATGTAGTCTACCTCGACTTCAGCAAAGCCTTTGATACCATCTGCCACAACAAGCTCCTGGCAAAGCTGGCAGCTTGTGGCTTGGACAGATTCACTCTTATATGGGTCAAGAACTAGCTGGAGGACTGGGCCCAGAGAGTTGTGGTGAATGGTGCCACATCCAGTTGGCAGCTGTCACTAGTGGTGTTCCCCAAGGATCAGTGCTGGGCCCAGTCCCGTTCAACATCTTTATTGATGATCTGGACCAGGGATTGAGTCCAGCATCAGTAAGTTTGCAGATGACACCAAGCTAGGAGCAGGTGTCAATTTGTTGGAAGGTAGGAGAGCCCTGCAGAGGGACCTAGACAGGCTGGATAGGTGGGCAGAGGCCAATGGGATGAGATTTAACAAGGCCAAGTGCAGGGTTCTGCACTTTGGCCACAACAACTCCAAGCAACACAACAGGCTGGGGACAGAGTGGTTGGAGAGCAGCCATGCAGAAAGGGACCTGGGAGTACTGGTGGATAGTAGGCTGAAGATGAGCCAGCAGTTTGCCCAGGTGGCCCAAAGAGCCAATGGCATCCTGGCCTGTATCAGGAATAGTGTGACCAGTAGGAGAAGGGAGGTTGTACTTCCCCTGTACTCAACGCTGGTCAGGCCACACCTTGAGTGCTGTGTCCAGTTCTGGGTTTCTCAATTCAAGAGAGATGTTGAGGTGCTGGAATGTGTTACATCTACGTTACACGTCCATCAGCACAGCACAGCTGTTATTTTCAAGATGTTATCTAATTCTGAATGAATCAGTTCTGTTCTTTAAAGTCTAATTGGTGATACTAAGGCATCCAAGCTAATTTTATGAAAACCAGTTGAGGTATTTATGGCAGTATAGAAAGTGGAGATGGAGCTTAATGTATTAGATGCCTGGCCATTTATCTGGTTTCTTGTGAAGTTTTTGCGTTATGTACTGTGGTGCCATAGAGCTGCTGTCATCTAAAGGAAGTAAACTGTGTGCTGTTAATAAACAGTAACAAAAAAACCCCACCAAAACTATACTAATATTATAGTTGTCTTTGCCAGGAATTTCAGATGAGTCAAACAAATACTGACCTGATGTGGCAAAGAAAAGAGGTTTTGACACAAAAGTGATGGTAAGATTTTTGCCTCCTCCAGTTTTCAGGATGATGTATCAGGGAGCTTGGAGGTTTAGACATGCTCAAAGGAGATTATGCCAGTGCCCTTACGTGAACTTTCTTTTAAAGCAAGTAGATGTCTGTGTGCCAAACCATGAAATCAGCTTTCATTTAATCAAGTTCTTATCCATCATCCACTGTAAAGTAAATTCAAATACTTCATGATGCTTCATAATGAATTAAACCAGCTCTATAGGTAAATGTTTTCTTAAATAGAATGTGTGATGTTTCATTACTACTATAATGCAGATTTTCCCTACTCTGAATAGAAGATTGGTTTCTGTATCTATCACTGTTTGTTTGCCAACATTATATTTGTGTTTATATTTACTGTCTGTTAGGTAACAGTAGAGATCAAAATCTTCCAGAGTGGGACGTTTACTGAAAATGGAAGGGAATGCATGTTCAATACCAAGCTGAAATTTTGTTCTTGCTCAGGCTAACAAATAAATTATTTACATCATTTATCAGCAGTTCTGGATAAACAGGAAGGTCCCAGTTGTCTGGAAGTTGGCAACTGTGATGCTCACCTACAAGAAGGAGGATCTGAGAAACTGCAGATCTGTTAGTCTGACTTCAGTGCTTGAGAATATTGTGGAGCAGATGATTTTAAGTACCATTACACAGAAGATGCAGGACAGCCAGGTGATGAGGCCTGATCAGTGTGGGTTCATGAAATGCAGGTCCTGCTTCGTGAACCTGCATAGTAGATGAAGGAAGGTCTGTGGATGTTTTTTGCTTGGACTTCAGTAAAGCCTTTGTCATACTATCTCCCATGGCATCCTCCTGGAGAAACTGATTGCTTATGGCTTGGATGAGTGGGTGTTTTGCTGGGTAAAAAGATGAATAAATAGTTGGTTTCACCAAAAGAGTCGTGGTGAATGGAGTTAAATCCAGATGGCAGATGGTCACAAGTGGTGTTCCTCAGGCCTCAGTATTAAGACCAGTTCTGCTTAATATCCTTATCAATGATCTGGACAAGGAGATTGAGTGCCTGCTCAGTTTGCAGATGACACTAATCTGGGAAGAAATGTTGATCTGCTTTACAGAAGGACTTGGACAGGCTGGATCAATGGGCTGAGGCCAAATGTGTGATACCCAAAAAGGCCAAGGGCTGGATCCTGCACTCGGATCACAACAAGCCTGTACAACACTGCAGGCTTGGCAGAGAATTGCAGGAAAGCCACCCAGAGAGGGACCTGGGGATGTTGATTGACAGCTCCCTAAACAGGAGCCATCACTGTGGTCAGTAAGGCCAAGAACATTCTGGGCTGTATCAGGAATACTGTGACAAGCAGGACCAGGAAGTGATTGTGCCCCTGTATTTGGCACTGGGGAGGCCTCACCTTGACTACTGAGTTCAGTTTTGGGACCCTCACTACAGGACAGACATTGAGTTGCTGGAGTATATACAGGGAAGGACAACAAAGCTGGCAAAGTGATCTGGAGAACAGGTGATGAGGATTGTCTGAGGAAACTGGAGTTTAGTCAGGAGAAAAGGAGACTGAGGGGACGTCTTCTTAATCTCTAATACTAGCTGAAAGGAGGTTGTAGTGAGTTAGGTGTCACTCTATTCCCCCTAGTAACAAGGGATAGGAGGAGAGGAAATGGCCTCAAGTTGCTCCAGGGAAGGTTTAGGTTGGCTATTAGAAGAAACTTCTTCACTGAAAGGTTTCTCCAACATTGTAATAGGCTGCTCAGGGAGCTGGTTGAATCCCCATCCTTTGAGGTATTTAGAAGATGCACAGATACAGTGCTAAGGGACATGGTTTAGTACCAAACTTGGCAGGTAATGGTTGTACTTGATGATCTTAAAGGTTCAATTCACCCAAAACAATTCAGTGATTTGAATTTGTGGGAAAAACTGCTGAGAGCTGTTTTACCAGATAGACCCAAATAACAACATATACCAGTGCCAGATTGAACATCTCGCAAATGAATGTTTATCTGTCAAAGTCCACAGCTTGGTTTACCTTTTCAAAAGGTGGTGGAAGCGTCCTCTTAAAGTTTGCTTTGTGTCTTGAGTACGTTCAACAAAATAATCTTTAATAATGGTAGAATGTTGTGTCCTGTATTTATCCCTCCCTTCACAGAGCTGAAACTAAGCAGTGCATAATTTTTTTGCATTTGAGTGAAATAGACAAGACTCTGATGAGATTGTTGTGAAGACTTTTGAGTAGGCTGTCAACTGATGACTTTCTGAAAGGGGAAGCTCTTTTACTGTTTTGAGGTCAGGATATGGTGATCTAAATGTTTCAAGGGTAAAGAACTGTATTCCGATCTCAAACTCTAGTGTGATATGTCTTATCCTAGATGCCTATCACTCGCCTTTCCTGACCTATACGTTATCATTCCATCCACTTTTGGCTTTTTTGCTTCCTTGGGCTATTGCTTTTGCCATTAATTTTGTGGACTTTCTGCTATGAAGCTTTATAGGGAAGCAATGCAGTTGATGGTAAGGAAACAGTTCATGTCAGGTTATTTTAGTACAGCTAATGACTGAAGAGACTTGGCAGCCTGACTTCGTGAAAATCAGAATAGTTTCACATATGTGATATCAAGTGTAGTTTGCAGGGAATATCTTATCCTCCTTTTTCTACAAACTACTACTGGACTTAACCTGTTTTCCCCAGCATCTTACTGCACATCTCCACATACTGCATCTTTAAGGTAGAACACTAAACTACTCTTTCACTCAAAACACTCCTGATTTTCCCTGTATCACTATGTCTAATGCACTCAAGTCCTGCTTTCCTGTGTTTCCTCCAGCCATGCATGTGCTTCAGAAATTTACCACTTCTCAGTCCAGGGCTATTATCTGTCACTAATCCATGACTTGCATAAATGTCTACCCAAATAAATACTTTGAATAGGAGATGTTTTCCATGTGGAAGCTCTTCTGTGAAAGGCAGAAAAAGCATGTTTGTCACAAATGTTAATGACTAGATAACAGATAGTGGAGAGGCAGGGAGCCAGGTAGGAATCGCCACACTGTCAAAGTCAAGCATTGTCCCTAGTGGTGCCAAACAACCCAAGTATACCTACTTAAAGTTATTTGCATACATAGAGCATCTTTTTACCTAGAAGTCTGAAGAACATTATTCATGAAGAAGAAAATGTCTATGGAAAAATTGTGGGAGAATGTAAGACAATAAAAGAAAGGAGAACAGAGTCTGATAGAAAAAAATATTTAAGTGACAATGGAGCTCTACTTCTTTCTAGCTCATTTAATGTAGTTTATGATGACAAGAAAGTTGCTAAAAATGAATTATGTTGGTATGAAGGTAAAATTCTGTAAATATTTTTGCCTTTTTTTGGTAAAAGTTTAGAAGATATTTGCTAGTGTAAGTTTGAATTAGATATTGCTTGCCATTATGTCAGGATAGAGTTGGCTATTCAGTCTGAATTCAAGTTGGATCTCTCAGAAGACTTGTAACGTTGATGTCCTTCCAGACATGACAAAATTAAACAATATTAGTTTCTCTTTACCCCAGCACCAACTATGTAGATTTGAGAAAAAGACATACAGTGAGACAGAATTAATTCACATGAAGGCAAGTGATCCTATTACTACTAATATAAACCAGATAGAAAAAGAAGTTTCAACTTCTAACAAGGCCTTGTGCAGGGTTCAGCACTTTGATCACAACAACCCCAAGCAGTGCTACAGGCTGGAGACAGTGGCTGGAGAGCAGCCAGGAAGAAAGGGACCTGGGGGTACTGGTAGACAGTAGGATGAAGATGAGCCAGCAGTGTGCCCAGGTGGTCAAGAGAGCCAGTGGCATCCTGGCCTGTATCAGGAACAGTGTGGCCAGTAGGAGAAGGGAGGTTGTTCTGCCCCTGTACTCAACACTGGTCAGGCCACACCTTGAGTACTGTGTCCAGTTCTGGGCTCCTCAATTCAAGAGAGATGTTGAGGTGCTGGAACGTGTCCAGAGAAGGGCAACAAGGCTGGTGAGNCTAGGGCTGGGTGCTAGGTTGGCCTGGATGATCTTGGAGCTCTCTTCCAACCTCGTTGATTCTAATGCACATACATAATTATGTTGTTATGCTGCAGCGCTGTACTGGAGCTAAGAAGAATAAGCCAAACCTGATAATGAACTTTCTGTTTTGTTACTTATTCATAACATACATTGGAAGGTTTATTTATTTTCCTTCCCCCAGCAGCACTTTCCAGTGTTTACTTTGGGAACAAAGCAGTAAACACTTTAAAATGTGAAATTTAATGAGTGCCTTTGCAATGGGAAACTCACTGAGGAAGTTAGTTATTGCTAGTTAGTAAATCAGTAAGGCCCTTGAGAGGAAGATGCTTTTCCAGATGGATAATACTTAAACAGTAATAAGCAGCTGCACTTTGAAACAAAGTAAAGACTGTAAAAGAAGAATTAGACTGATGGAAATAGATAAAAGGCTAGATTATTTTTGTGACATCTGACAAGTTGGTGCAATTAAGGTTGCATTTGGTACTATTTTAGGTTTTGCACAGAGCAGTAGTTTTCATACATAGCAAATAACATCTATTAGAATACAATAATTTCTGAAATAAAATTTCAAGTCCTTTTTTTTAATTCATTGAAATAATACATTGACTTTTTCTTCAAATAATATGAAAAAATACATGCATGTTTTAATACCAAAAAATACCAAATATATATTTTAAATGAAAACATGCTGGGTGAAAGCAGCTTATTCAGTTGGTGAATGCAGAAGATCAGTAGTTTATGCTGTATGATTTATCCTTAACTATAGTTTAAGCTTTCTGAACTGAATGATGCTACAAAGTTTGCCTTCGTTCCTAAGTTGAAAAAATAGCATATAAAGATTAATATTTTAAGTTTATTTTTTCAAGTGTTTTAAGTTTTGTTGAATGTTGTTTTCTGCTCTCTGTGTGCACCAGCATTTTTGCTGTTTGGAAGCTTAATCTGATTGAACAAGTGTCTCATTTTAATACTACCAAATGTCCACGATTTCCATCATTGTCCTCATCCAAAGTTGAAACTTCTTTTTGTATCTGGTTTATATTTGTTATTGTCATATGGGTCATTTTTTTTCAGGCCTCCCCAAATTTTGACTCCAAGAAATCATACAAAACTAGCAATGAAAGCAAGCAATGTAATTTAATGAAAAAGAAAATATTCAGCTAAAAAGGTCACTCTTGGGTGTTTGGTGATGGGTGGCAAGTTGCTTCTGTATGGTGCAGAAAAATATGCATGGATTTATCATAAACTAGAGTCCATGTTGTTGCCACTAAAGAAGCTCTCAAGCTCATAGCTACCACAACGTTATTGTAGTCATATCAACAAGAAGCTTCTGAATAATACAACTTTATTGCAGTGACATTAAAAAGCTAATGCATGCTGCTACACTGTTGATAATTAAAACTACAGAGCTTGAAGTTGTAATACCACTACAAATAGGAAAATAAAACTAGGTGAGTGCAAGATGTTGGTTCAAACTAGAATTTCATTTGGCACTATCCATGTTCTCTCAAGTTCATTGCTTGAAGTGAATTTTAGCCAAATATGCACCCTGGTTGTGTATGTGTGTATTTGTATCTTCTTTTCCCTTCCCTGTATCACAGTATCACCAAGGTTGGAAGAGACCTCATAGATCATCATAGTGTCATAGTATCATCAGGGTTGGAAGAGACCTCACAGATCATCAAGTCCAACCCTTCACCACAGAGCTCAAGGCTAGACCATGGCACCAAGTGCCACGTCCAATCTTGCCTTGAACAGCTCCAGGGACGGCNGCTGAAGGTGCAGTCTAACCAGTGCAGGGGCAGAATGACCTCCCTGCTCCTGCTGGCCACACCATTCCTGATGCAGGCCAGGATACCAGAGAGAAAGTTTGGTTGCTCTAGTCTATCTTTCTATGACTGCAGAACAAATAGCTATAGTATATGAAGTACTTTGAGCGACTTTTAATTGTATATATATTTTCTCTAATACAACTTATATTTTATTAAATATATTCCCTAGATTAAAAAATACAATATTTTCTGGAATTAAATGAAAAACAACCCCAGATATACTAGAAAGCATGAATTCTGTGTAATATTCAGTGCCAGTGGAGGGCACGTGAAGCACCGACCAGTGGTTTGGCGTGCCTTTAATTTGACTATTGAAGGAACACTTTTGTTAGCCAGATCCCAGTCATGCTCTTACTAATCATATTCCTACTCCCACACATAGAATTGTTTGGCTATCTGATATAAGTTCTCTAAAGTATTTAGACTGCAAGCATCTGGTTTACATATGCCAAATATTTCAAACTGAAGATACTTGTGGTAGGAATAGCAGTGTTTCCCTGTAGATTCTAAGTGCAGTTCAATAGAACTCAGTGCTTAGGTGATAGCATTTATTTTCCTTTGCTTGTTTTTATACCATGTAATTTGCTTTATTTGTAATGTAAACATTAGTTATTAATGTGATGTCTTGTGTTTTGGTGTCAGTAATGGAGTATAGTGAAAGTGAGCACTTTAGATTCCACTAAGGCTGACAGAATCTCAGGGTATTCAGCATTTAGAATCGTAGAATGGCTTAGGTTGGAAGGGACCTCAAAGATCATCCAGTTCAAACCCCTCACCACAGGCAGGGACACCTCCCACTAGAACAGGTCGCTTAAGGCCTCATCCAACCTGGCCTTGAACATCTCCAGGGAGAGAGCTTCCTCCAAGGACGGATCATCTCCCTGGGCAACCTATTCCAGTGTCTCACCACCCTCATTGTAAAGAGCCCTTTCCTAACATCTTCCATCTCCTCTCTTCCAGTTTAAACCCATTACTTTTCATCCTGTCATTACAAAATGCACCAGCCCTCTGATCATCTTTGTGGCCGGACTCTGGACTCACTCCAACGGTTTGATGTCTTTGTTGTGTTGGGGGTTCCAGAACTGCGCACAGTACTGCAGGTGGGGTCTGACGAGAGCAGAGTAAAGGGGCAGAATCACCTCCCTTGCCCTGCTGCCCACACTTCTCTTGATGCAGCCCAGCACACGGTTGCTGTCTGGGTTGTATGAGCACACTGCTGGCTCATGTTGAGCTTTTCATCAACCCAAACCCCCAGGTCCTTTTCCTCAGGGCAGCTCTCCAGCCATTTGTCACCCACCCTCTATCTGTGCTTGGGATTGCACCCACCCAGGTGCAGGACGTTACACTTGGCTTTGTTGAATGTCATGAAGTTGGCCTGGGCCCACCTCTGCAGCCTGTTCAGGCCCCTCTGGATGGATCCCTGCCCTCCAGCAAGTCAACTGTGCTGCACAGCTTGGTGTCATCTGCAAACGTGCTGAGAGTGCACTCAATTCCTCTGTCCATATCACTGACAAAGATGTTAAAGAGCACTGGTCCCAGCACTGACCCCTGAGGGATGCCACTTGTCACTGGTCTCCAGGTGGACATTGTGCCATTGGTCACTACTCTCTGCATGCAACCATGCAGCCAATTCCTTATCCAGTGAGTGCTCACCCATCAAGTCTGTTTTTCCAGTTTCCTGACCAGGATGCCACATGGGGCAGAGTCAAATGCCTTACTCAGGTCCAGGTAGATGATGCCAGTTGCCCTTCCCCTGTCCACTGTTGCTGTGGCTTTGTCATAAAAAGCCACTAAATTTGTCAGGCATGATTTGCTCTTGGTGCAGCCATTGCTGGTTACCACCAGTCATCTCTGCTTTGTTTTCCATTTGCCTTAGCAGAATCTTTAGGAGGATCTGTTCCATGATCTTGCCGTGATCAGTTGGCTGGATACAGATAAAGAAAAGGGAGTGAGGAGTAATTGTGTTGTGCACTCCTGCTTTTCCATAAAAGACACACACAATGCCCTTGGAGAGCAACTAGGAAAAAAAGAAAAATGAAAAAAAACCCAAACAGATGAAACCCCCACAAACAAACTAAACCCAAAACCAACAGATGAAAACTTTAAATGATTTTTAGGTTATTAGAGGTTATTGTGATGAACCCCCTGATGTTACGCCTCTACTTGTGCTCTTATTTTGCTTCTTGGGGCAGATGCGGTTTCCAACTGGACTAATAAAGCTTGTTTTATTTTTTTGCCTTTTTTGTTTGTTTAATTACTGTGGCTTTGTAACTAATGGAAAGTAATAAACCTATAGAATCATAGAATATTTTGAGTTGGAAAGGACCTCCAAAGGTCTAGTCAAGCATCCCTGCAGTGAGCAGGGACATCCTTCCCTGGATCAGGTTGTCCAGAGCCTTGTCAAGCCTCGCCTTGAATATCTCCAGGGATGAGGTCTCAACTGTCTCCCTGAGCAACCTGTTCTAGCATTCTACCACCCTCATGGTAAAGAACTTGTTCCTAGCATGCAGTTTAACTCTACTCTTCTCTGATTTAAAACTTCTGATCCTTGTTCATATCACCACAGGCCTTTGTAAACAGTCCCTCCACAGACTTTTTGTAGGCCTTTTTCAGGTGCTGGACAGCTGCTATCAGGGTCTCCACAGAGCATTCTCTTCTACAGGCTGAACGGCCTCACCTCACTAAGCCTGTCCTTAGATGAGAGGTGCTCCAGCCCCCTGATCATTTTTGTGGCCATCCTCTGGACCTGCTCTATCAGATCCATGTTCTTATGTTGAGGGGATGTGATGGTTTGGGTGTCCCCTGCCCCCCCACAACTTTAGATATCACCCAGACTAGACTCAGTCGGCTCTGGAAATTTGAATGAAGCTTATGTTTACAGCTGGCACAATTTACAAGCAGATATTTACAGTATATACAGTTATAGACAGAAATATACAAGGTAAAAAGGTAATACAAACACAATTCCCCTCCCAGAAACCTAAGTCCCCAGGAGGGGCTCTCAACCACTCCCTCACCTTTCCCCTACCCCTCTCAACCTTACCCCAGTCCCAAGGAAGAATGGAGGTTCGGCCAGAGGGATTAAAAAGCAAGGTGAAGCAGCCAAGCAATGGAGGGTGAGGTTAGAAAGCAAGATGGAGTTCAGCCAGCAGCCTCAGCTTCTCCCCAGCAGGCAAAGCAGAAGAGAACAGCCCAGCACCAAGTGCAGAGCAGAAGTGACCTAATCTTTGTTTTGCCTTTTCTTTTGTACACATCTCAGCAAGACTGTGAGCGAAGTAGACCTCACCATTGTTTTCATTTTACAGCCTATGATCTAGTCCTTCTCACCAAAACATTCTAGCTAGCTTCAAACTAGCACAGGGTACCAAAGTTGAATGCAGTACCTCAGGTGATGTCTTATGAGAGCAAAGTGGTAGAGTCACCTCTTTCGATCTGCTGGCCACGCTTCTTTTGATGTGGCCTAGGATGTGATTGGTTGTCGCATGCATTCTGCGCGAGCGGGACAGGACGACACATCAATATGAGGCAAATCCAAATCCAACTTCAATAGGGAAGCTATGCACCTTATATACTATTCAGAGTCCTGTACATATGACCACCTACCCAGCATGTATACAATGAGAGAGTTGGGGCTCTTCAGCCTGGAGAAGAGAGGGCTTCGAGGAGACCTTGTGGTGGCTTTCCAGTATCTGAAGGGAGCCTACAGGAAAGCTGGGGAGGGACTCTTTACACGGTCTAGTAATGTTAGGACGAGGGGGAATGGGTTTAAGCTGGAAGAGGGGAGATTTAGANACATGTAGCTACTGTTATCAGACACCTGCTTCTGTTTTTGCCACAAGTATGCTGTTTTTTTCTGGGAAACGTCCTCTTGTTTTGTGAGAAAGTATCCTGCCTCTGCAGGCACTGTGTAACGTTCACAGTGTCTTTACCCTTTAACTGATCTATCTTACTTCTTCATGATCATGCAGCACAGCCTGGTCCCCAACAATTGGTCTTCTGGGCTTCAAGTGCACATCGTTGGCTTACATCCAGCTTCTCATTCACAAGAACTTTCAAGTCCTTTTTGACTGGGGTGCTCTCAGTTGCATCCTCCTCCTAGCCTGCATTGATATGTAGGATTGCCCCCTCCTAGGTGCAGGACCTTACACTTTGCCTTATTGAACCTCATGAGATTCTCCTCAGCTCGCATCTCCAGCCTGTCTAGGTCCTTCTGGATGACATCCCACACTTAGACGTGTGGACTGCACTACTCAGCTTGGTATCATATGCACATTTGCTGAGGGTGCACTCAGTCTCACTGTTGATACCCTTGTTGAAGGTACTTAACAGTGCTGGTCCCAATGCAGACCCTTGAGGGACACCAACCCCTCTTTTGTGGGTAGGGATACCTTCCATTAGATCAAGTTGTTTGAAGCCTAATCCAGCATGACTTGGAACGCTGCCAGGGCAACACTTACAGGCAAACTGTTCCAGCGCCTGACCACTCTCACAGTAGCTAATCTAGATCTGCTCTTTTTCAGTTTGATAGCACTGCACCTTGTCCTGGCACTACAGACCCCTCTTGTCCTTTTATTTTTGATTTTCTATGGGGTGAAACTGATCATGGGGAATGTTTTGTTATGTTGGGGTTTTTCTCATTATTATTATCCTGATTTTTTTCCCCTTCCTTGTAGAAACTCTTCTGGAATATCAGAAAATTAGGTTATTTAGAGCTAGAGGTATTGTGCTACTGTATGAATTATAAAATTTTGTGTAATGTTTTAAATCATAAACTCAGAATTTTGTCTAGAGCAGTTGAATTTACCTAATTAATATTTTTAATGGAAGATTTGCATAATGAAAAAAATTTGCTATGTAAATTAAACACGAAAATTCAAACCTGTAACCAGTGAAGTACAGCATTTTGCACAAATCTGATTAAAGTGGACACCTACTTATCAAAGCTTTGTGCTGAAGGCATTAGATTCTTCAATTTGTTGCATAGTAAATGGAGCTGGGCTTAAGCTTACTGTCTTTTGATGTGTAATGGATTGCTGTTGGTTTTTTTGGCAGTCTTGTTGCAATTTACTTTCATGAAATGCAGTCCTACATAATTTGCTTGCCTCAGCACATTGTCAGTGCTTATATTTCCTTTGGCAAAAAGTTAGTGTTTTTCATTGCCAAAAAGAGATAAAGGAGCGAAACTGGCCGCTATAAAACCCCAAGCAAACCCAAACTATTTCTGCCTGTCATCTTTTACATAATGCCCAGAAGTTACTCTTTGCCTATTACTCAACTTCAAAACTAAAATTTTGCATGAAGATCTACTTTTAGGAAAGACCAAATGCATGTGAATGTTACATATTTAAAAAAAATGAATTTAAATAAACTGGTAATGTTAGTTCAGAGGTTTATCGGAGAAACAAAATAATGCTTCCTTTCATCGATGTGACGGAGATGTTTGGAAATGCAGGATTTGTCCTGAATGTCAGGACACATAGTCTCAGCTTCCCTGACACAACATTGTCCTGTAGTGCAACTTGAGTCCTTGAAGCAGGCCAAGGTATAAATTACTCGATAAATGTTATATCTTGAACAAAACTGCCACTTGGGAAAGTCACAGCAGTTCCTACTCCTGATCACACCTGAATGGTACAACTCCCCCTATCTAATAGACTAATTATAATGAGGTAGCTTTGCACTATCCCTAGCAATATAGCTTTCCACAGGTCAGTGTCATAGTAACTTGAAACAATAGTAAAGTGAAAATTACCCTGAATGTTCTCTATATAGTACTAAGCAAAACAAAACCAAGCCTGTGCTAGTTTGAAGCTAGAATGTTTTGGTGAGAATTAGATCATAGGCTGTGAAAGAGAAACAGTGGTGATGTCTACTTCATTCATAGGCTTGCTGAGATGTGTAAGAACAAGAGTATAAACATAGATAAGGGAGTTGCTCTCTGCCTAAGCTGCATTTTTCTCTCTAATCTCACCCTCTGCCTCTCTGATTAGTCCACCTGCTTCCTAACTCCCCTGGCTGACCCTTCATTCTTCCTTGGGGCACAAGGCAACGTCTGGGGTAAGGTAGAGAGGAGTGGGAGAAGGTGGAAGAGCTGTTGAGAACCTCTCCTGGGAACTCAGGTTTCTGGGCGGGCTGTTGTGTTTCTGTATTACCTTTTACCTTGTATATTTCTGTATCTAACTGTATATACTGTAAATATCTGCTTGGATATTGAGCTAAGCTGTAAATAATAAGCTTCATTCAAAATTTCCAGAGCCGGCTGCATCTAGTCTGGGTGATCTCCAAAGTGTGGGAGGGCAGGTAACACCCAAACCATCACAAAGCCTCTAAAAGCTCGAATCAAAGTAGTAAGGAGCTGACCAGTTTTGCAGAATTTTCAGTGTGATTCTGGGTAAACCTTATTGCTTGAAAATGATAATTCAAAATTAAAAGAAGGAGAGCTCAAGAGAGAGATGAGAAAAGAGGCCGTAAGAACAGTTCTTGAGAGCTGTTAATAATTACTTAACTCATCACTTCACTTGGTTGTGAGAGATGTGGCACGTTTCCCTTTGAAAGGGTTTTTAATTATTTACACAAACCAGAACATTTCAGATTAGAGGAATTGAGAGCGATGCAGTGGAGGTTCTGATTTTTAAAAAAGTAAGAAAGTCTTATGCACTATGGGCAAGATATGTAACCTTCCCCCTGATCACTGCCTGTTCTAGAGTGGATGGACTTCCCATCTAATCTCTATACCTATCTTTCCACCAAAATGCTGATTAATTGGTTTGTAGTTTTATTTTCATAAAATGTAATGCTACTGAACATAAATATGTCTGAAAATGTCCAGGATGGCAACTTGATCTCATCATCATATATAACATATGTATTTTTCTGAATTTATGAGAAGAGGAGATTTGTCATCGCAATCTGACATAATCTTTGTGCTCATTCGTTTTTGATGTCGCTGACCTCTTAAAAATATATGGGTCATGTGAAACAACTACCTGGAGGGAGGCTGTAGCCAGGTAGGGGATGCTCTCTTCTTCCAGGCAACCAGCAACAGAACAAGGGGACACAGTCTCAAGTTGCTCTAGGGGAGGTCTAGGCTGGATGTTAGGAGGAAGTTCTTCACAGAGAGAGTGGCTTGCCATTGGAATGGGCTGCTCAGGGAGGTAGTGGAGTTGCTGTCCCTGGGGGTGTTCAAGAAAAGCCTGGATGGGACACTTAGTGCCATGGTCTAGTTGACTGGCTAGGGCTGGGTGCTAGGTTGGACTGGATGATCTTGGAGGTCTCTTCCAACCTGGTTGATTCTATGATTATGATAATGTATTTTGACAGCTGTTCTTCTGTGGTTTGACATTACAGTTAGGTTTCATTTACCCTTACTGTAAAAACAAAATATATACTGTAATAGTATATATGGTTGTCCTTTATTCTATTATTGCAAAAAAATGCTTCTGTTTCCCAATAATTTACTATGGTGGGAGGAATTAAGCTGTTGCTATAAATTTAGCACACAGAACACCTGGTGTTAGATTTTGAACCCAGAAGCTTTTATAGTTTTTGATAGTTTTCAAAATGTGTTTTTTATTTGAATATTGTTGCACAGATTGCACTACGAAAACTAAACTGTCCTGTGATGATGTTCAAGATCACCAGCTTTGTAACTTACAATAAACAATATTATGAATAAGAAGATTCCAAAGCATTTATGATGCCCAAGTCTATATTCAGATTATCCTCAAAATAACACATTTTTTAAACAGTGAGGTTTCTGCATGTTGAAATCACAATTTTCTACTATTAAAATGATTAATTGTGGCAAATATTATTACTTACTAATTTTCTAACTAGATGGACTGAAGAAATAGTGATGGTGGTTGGGTTGTGGGGGCTTTGTTTGCTTTTGTGTTTTTTTATGATGTTCATATTATAATGTCTCTCAAACTGACAGACCAAACTGATACAATTTGGCAAGATGTGATAGACTACCTTTATATGCTGCCATCAGGAGTGGACTGCAAGTAACACAGAAGAGATTAATTTTATTGTTTATCTTTACTAATAATACATATTTGACTTAGGGCCAGCCAACTACAGGCACTTGCAGCTCAGAAGGGAAATTGCATCCTGGGCTGCATTAAAAGAAGGGTGTCCAGAGGCTCAAGAGAGGTAGTTCTGCCACTCTGGTCTGGTGAGAACTCACCTGTGCTACAAAAGAGATGTGGACCTGCTGGAGAGGGTCCAGAGGAGGGCCACCAAGATGATCAGAGGGCTAGAACATCTTCCCTATGGGGACAGGCTGAAAGAATTGAGGTTGTTCAGTCTGGAGAAGACTCTGAAGAGAACTTGTAGCTGTATTTCAGTATCTGAAGGAGCTGTGTATGAAGGGTGGGGAGGGACTGTTTAGAAGGGCTTGCAGCAACAGGACAAGGGGCAATGGTTTTATACTGGAGCAGGGTAGGTTTAGGTTATCTGGGTACCAGCATGCTTTCCATAAACTAACTTTTAACACTGTAAGTTTCTAGCCTCTATGGCCTTGAACAAGCTTTTGAGAACATGTAATGAACATACATGAATGTACTGACTCCTATTGCTTGTACACTTAAATGAAGAGTTAGATATAAACTTAGATTTCTGGGGAAATTGGGGGGAAATTTTTATCTGCTGTCTGTTATTTTTTACATAAGAAAGTTTTTTGCTTTAGAAGTTAAGGTTTTTCTAAAATGTTACATTTTTGAAGGGCGTTGGAGGACTCGCCCTTTATCATCTTTAATTCTTTCTGGATAGAGATCAGACAGAGGGGTTTGCTTATGTTAGCTTTATGCATCTGTTTAATGGCTATTCTACTTTTGCCCAGAATTTAGAAATATTAATAAGCTATTATGCAACTAGTTTAGTCTGAATTATTTTCTTTTTTTCATGCAATTAATTTCATGCAGTTCAAAAATGTTTATTGCAGAGATTTGGTGTTTTCAGATTTGATTCAGATACAATTCAGATAGATAAGAGGAAGGGAATTGTACTTAAGTTCTGATGAATCGCACAAAGGGCTTTGTTCTGGGGAAATATGAAAAATGATCAGCATTAACGCAGTCTAAACAGATGCTTTGTGCATTCAGTGCAGTGGTCATTTACTCCTAATCCACCAACGAACTGGAACAAAAATAGGATGGCTTTCTTTGTTAATGTGCAGCTTCTAACTGCACTGTCAGTGGCACAGCGCCTGTTTTACAGTTGCACAGTTCAAACCGTGTGCGTCACCCGCTCTAGCAAACGTCTGTTCATTCACAAAAGCCAGTCTTCCTGACCATGTTTTATATCAAGGAATAGCCCTGCAGAATGTTCTTGTTATCAGAGAATGGTAGGGGTTGGGATGGACCTCTGGGGTTCATTTAGTCCAACCGTCCTGATAAAGCAGGTTCACCTAAAGCATGTTGCCCAGGAACATGTCCAGGTGGGTTTTGAAAGTTTCCACTCTCTGGGCAGCCTGTTACAGTGCTCCGTTAACTTCTAACTTTCTATGAGTGTGTTATGGCTGACAGTGTCAAAAGTCATGCTGAAGTTGAGGCAGATAGCTCTTCCCTCATGTATCCTGTTAGTCGTTCCATCATAGAAGGTTATCAGATTGGCCAAGCATGATTTCTGCTTGGTGAATCCATGTTGATCACTCTCAACAACACTCTTTTTCTCCACATTCTTAGAGATAACCTCCAGAGTGAGCCATTCCATAACCTTTCCATGAGTGGAGGTAGGGCTGACTGGCCTGTAGTTTGCTGGGTTCTCCTCCTTGCCCCTTTTGAAGACTGCAGTGACATTGCCTTTCCTTCAGTCCTCAATCACCTCTCCTGTTTTCCATGTCCTTTCAAATATGGTGCATGGTGTCTTAGCAATAACATCTACTGGCCACCTCAGAACTTGTGGGTGCATCCCTTTGGGTCCCATGGATTTGTGAGTGTCTGTCTTGCCTAGATGATCTGTAACTCAGTCCTCTTCTGTGAAAGGAGAGCATTCCCGTCTCCAGACTTTGTATTTTACCTTCAGAGACTGGGATTCCTGGGCCTGGTCTTAACAGTAAAGACTGAAACAAGACATTCAGTAGCTACGCCTTCTCTGTATCGTCTGTCACCAGGTCACCCACCTCATTCACTAGTGGCCCCACAGTTTCCCTAGTCTTCCTTTTTCTACTGATGTACTTGTAGAAGTCCTCCTTGTTATGTTTGACATCCCTTGCCAGATTTAATTCCAAGTGGGCTAGTTTGACAGTGTATGTGTATATATATATATTTCTACTAAGTGACCAGTCCATTTTTGTCACTGACATCCTGCTTAACTCTTGCAGTTAAGAAAAACCCACAGCTTTAAAGTCAGGTATGCAAGCAGATATGGATGTGTGTTTAGTCTTCCTGATGCTTAATATACCTGGAACTGCAATATGAATCCAAAGTATGAGTTGAGAAACTGCTTAAAGAAAAGATATCCAAGGAATACATCAGTGCTGTTGGCAGTCATGTTAATGAATCAGTAGGTGGACTTCCTTACTGAGTCAGCAGTGTTCAGTTGCCTTGGCAGACTTCTACATAGGTTTTTGTTGCAAGATTGTTTTGATCAGAGGGGTATTCTGAGGTTTTAGGCAATCAGCAAAAGGAATTTTAACTTAATTTAGTGTTTGGAATTATGAATACTAAGGCATCTTTCATCCAGCTCTGTCTGAGAGTCAGAGAGGAAGCATGTCAGCCAAGCTTTTGAGAAAGCAAATTCATTGTTAGCATTAGGCTTGCTAGTGTTTATTCATGTGCAGTGTCATCACCAGAATAGAAATGTTTCTCAGATTTGGTATAAGCATTTTTTTAAGTATTAATTGGACTAGATTTGATTGTCTCCTTGTTTGTTTGTTTGTTGGGTTTTTTTGGTCTTATGCAGGAGGGTCTATGAATGTTGATCTGGTGTAGCAGAAGGAGGAAGTCATTGGTGGAGCCCATTTTGATTTGATACAAACCCAAATAGCCCACTTATTGTTGGTGCTACTTTTCTTTCACCTGCTACACTTTCTTTCATTCTTGCTAAATGATGGCAGCAATGTCTTTAGAGGAGACTAAGCATCAAGAAGTGAGTCTTCTGATGCAGTGCAACGGAGGAAAGGAGCTGGGCCTACCACTGGGAGAGAAATTTCTCATCCTGGGCTAAAGGCGTAAATGGTTGTTACATCTAAAAAGCATATGGTAAAAAGGTGATTTCCTCACATATGGCTGTCACAGTTTCTGCCTTAGACTCTGGAAAGATGATCTGTTTAAAAACTTGTTTTGAGTAAAGCAGCATATGACTGAATCTGTTTAGGAGATAAACAGTTTCCCTCAGGAGGAGGGAAAGAAAGCATATTAAAAAACACAAAGGAAGAGAGCTTGTACTTCAATGGCATAATTTACCTGGCCTGAATCTGGGCCAGATTCTGCACTACTCATTCAGACAAAACCCCTCTCTCTTTCATAAAATGTGCTGCTAGATTTTCTGTAGTTCACACAAGATATGCTTTTTCCTTCCAGCAGACACAATCCTTAAACCCCAGTATATACAGTTAGCTTTGAATTCATCTCTTCCTATTATGTAAAAAAAGAAACCCCAACCACCAAACAACAAAAGCAACACCACCAGGGGAAAGATAAAGGACCTGACATGGTATTCTCACTAGCAAGAGAAAATGATCAGCTGAGGTAACAGTTGGGTTCAAGACCACATGTAGTGGCTACTGCTGTATTGTTTTTTAAAAGTAAGACAGAATTACACTGGAAGTTGGTTCTGCAAGCCTTTAATTGTACATTTTTTTTTTTAAACCACATTAAAAAGCTTTCACTTTTAGAATTGTAGCCACATAGCAGCACAGGAAAGATAATCTGCAGGAAAGGTTGCTGAATAAACCAGTCTTTGTGTCCTCATAGAGAAACTGCTCCTCAAAAAGCATTCACCACAAGTAAAGGTTTGTTGTGTTAAAACAGCTTCTTTCTCTTTGCTTGCCATATTATTGCCTACATCTCTATTTGCTACATCGTCCTTTTTCTACATTAGTCTTTAGTGACAGTTGCAAATCATTGATTCTGTTTCATACCTCATGTGAATTTCTTATCTGGTACTTGATGTTGCATCATAATTCCAGATTAACAGTACTCACAACATACCCTCAGCATTTCCTTTATGATTCAGTATGCAAATCACCAGTGCCTGTAAGTGATGGCATCAAAGGCTTCTATACCTTTATCTGAAATACTAAAGTGTGAAAAAACCCTCTACATATCAGAGTAGCCCTGTATCAGATTGGGAGTCAAGATTTCACCTGTAGTAGCATATAACTATACCTGTGCAGAGTTTGCATGAGATGAAAGGAAAAATTATGCTCATGTGTTTTAATAGAGTAGAATCATAGGATCATAGAATAGAATCACAGAATGGTTCAGGTTGGAAGCGACCTCAAGATCAACTAGTTCCAACCCCCCACCACAGGCGGGGACACCTCCCACTAGAACAGGTTGCTCAAGGCCTCATCCAACCTGGCCTTGAACACCTCAAGGGAGGGACCATCCACAACCTCCCTGGGCAACCTATTCCAGTGTTTCACCACCCTCAAAGTAAAGAACTACTTTCTAGCATCTAGTTTGAATCTCCCCTCTTCCAGTTTAAACCCATTAGCCTTCATCCTGTCATCAGATACCGGAAGGCTACTAGAGGTCTCCTTGAAGCCTCTTCTCCAGGCTGAAGAGCCCCAACTCTTATAGCCTGTCTTAATAGCAGAGGTGCTCCAACCCTCTGATCATCTTCCTTGCCCGACTCTGGACTCACTCCAACTGTTCAATATTCTTCTTGTGTTGGGGGCTCCAGAACTTCACACAGTACTCCAGGTGGGGTCTGATGAGAGCAAAGGGAGAGAATCCCCTCCCTTGTCCTGCTGGTCCTGCTTCTCTTGATGCAGCCCAGCACACGGTTCACTGTCTGGGCTGCATGAGCATACTGCTGGTTTATGTTGAGCTTTTCATCAACCCAAACCCCCAGGTCCTTTTCCTCAGGGCTGCTCTCCAGCCATTTGTCACCCACCCTCTATCTGTGCTTGGGATTGCACCCATCCAGGTGCAGGACGTTACACTTGGCTTTGTTGAATGTCATGAAGTTGGCCTGGGCCCACCTCTGCAGCCTGTCCAGGTCCCTCTGGATGGCATCCCTGCCCTCTAGCCAGTTGACTCTGCCACACAGCTTGGAGTCATCTGCAGACTTGCTGAGGATGCACTCAATTCCTCTGTCCATATCGCTGACAAAGATGTTAAACAGCACTGGTGCCAGCACTGACCCCTGAGGGATGCCACTTGTCACTGGTCTTCAGGTGGACATTGTTCCCTTGATCACTACTCTCTGCATTTGACCATGCAGCCACTTCTTTATCCAGTGAGTGCTCCACCCATCCACATACTGTATGAATGTTTGCTTCCAAAGCCCACTGCGAATGGCTTTCCTCCCTGTAAACTGAGATCACCAAAACCCTGAACATTTCTCTACTTTAGGTTTAGCTGCTCCAGTGAAATTGCTGAATTGCATTATCTAATTACACAGAGATCTCATATCACATGATAAATGACTATGTCAAAGAATTAATTGGCAGGCTTTTCAGTTCAAATTAGTCTAAAACTAAAGGAGCTCACATTTGTCTATATTTACATTTCCCTGGTCAATGGAGAGTTCTGATTAGTGTTATATTTTGAAATAGGCCCTGGAAAAATATTAAGCTGTTCTTGTTTTCTGTTTTCCAGTGTGATAAGGTATATGCTCTTGTTTAGAATTATCAGATACCTTAATTTAGTACAGTGTCTGAAACCTAGTGGTGCGAGAGTTTCCAGTCACTGCTCAGATTTGCTCTCCACGTAATTTTCTTCTGCATGCTAATTAAAGGCAGCTTTTCGTGTTTACAATTGCTCACGTAAAGCTGGTTGGTTAAATAGATTCAGTTTTATTCAAAATGAGCAAAAAAAGTCAAATCTTCAGTCTTCAAAGCAGGTTGGTATAAGAGAGATTTTCCTTTGTCTATCAGTAAAAGCTGTCAGTTTTGGAAGGATGACTGAAGGACAATGTCAGAGAAAAAGGAGGGAAACCATAATTGATGTCCATTATTTGATATTTAATTTCATTGCCACAAAAAAGTTTCTGATGCAGTTGACAGTAAGCTGTGACTATTCACTGAGTAGACATTGTGACTTGAGGAATAGTGGGCTTCTACAAATCATCATGGAAAGCTCTGCAGGTATAGTGATCCCTGTTAAAAAAGTCCCATTGTTGATGGCTATTTCTCTTTAGAAGTTTAGATTTTCCTAGATTTATAACAGAACTTGACAATGAATACAAGGCTTCCTTAATTTGTAGCTATCAACAATTGTTATATTCCATGTTTGTTCTGGAAACAGCAGTGGAAATACTACAATTGGGGAAATTAGTTTACAAAATGTTTAAGAAACATTAGGTAATGCTAAATGGAAAATGAGAGCTGTAATGTTGACTACTGCAGCAGTCAAGTGTTTGTGCAATTAATCAGATGCATTTAGCAGTGATTCTTTTCCCTTCTGAAGGCAGTCTTGTTTTCATACTGTTTTAATGTATGTTCGTTGACAAGTTTTCAAATGCTTTTTTTGTATGCTGAGCAATTTGACCATTTCTTTTTTTTGTGAATAGAATTTCACTAGGCTTTATGGAAAGCAAGAACTTTCCATTGTTTTCAGAGACAATTTCCACAAATGCCTCTCCCTTTGCTGCATGTCTTGTGACAAAGAATTGAAACAATTGAAAAGAGAGGTTGTGGAGTCTCCTTCTCTGGAGACTTTCAAAACTTGCCTGGATGCATTCCTGTGCAGCCTGCTCTAGGTGATCCTGCTTTGGCAGAGGGTTTGGACTTGATGGTCCCTGGAGGTCTCTCCCAACCCCTAACATGCTGTGATTCTGTGAAAATGTTTCTATGTAGAGTTGTGCTATTTGAACATTTAGAAATAATAACAGTAAATCTGAGTAAAACAACTTGCACAGCTCATTGGATCATAAAACCTTGGCAAGAGGAGCTAACCTCTTTTAATTAGTCCTCTAATTTCTCTTCCAACATTTATTGACACAACTGTCTGTTTTATAGGTTGCTTGTCAGACTAATGTCTAAATGACTGAGAAATGTGAGGATTCCTTTTGTCTGCCATAGAATGTAGATTTAATTTGAATGTATAAGGTAGATAATTTCATTAAATGTAATCCTTGAAGCAATCCATTCACAAAGAAGTTCCCTTTAGATAGTTCTTACGGCTTTGCAATAAAAGTTGAAGTTCCTTTAACAGCAGTGTTAATATGTATAACATGGTAACAACACACTATGGATTTCAGAGTCAGACCTAAATACTCATAAGGTCCACATTTGCAATTATACTTGTTCCTGAGAGCAATCGCTAGTGCTTGTTTTTACCCCAAACCCTTATCTCTAGACACACATTTCAGATTTCATCATTTGAAAGGCACAGCCTTTTCCTTACCCTATTATTTTACTCCCTTTTTTGGCCTTTTTATCACCTTTGTTTAATTTCCATCTTTTTTTTTTCCCCTTGACAGTTTTTTACATGTTCTCTTGTGTCATTGTTCAGGTAACAAATTGTTGATGGAGACTTGTGAGGAGTATACTATGATGAAGCAAAGAGAAGAGCAGTGAAATTAATTTGCTTGGGGTTTGGTTTTTCATTTGTTTTAAAGAAATAGCACTTAATAAATAGAAAATTGCTTAATGTAAAAAGATGGCATTTACCAGAACTATTTTTTAATAGTTTATTAATTTTCAATTCTGTATCGTGGTATTTCAGATACAGGAATGTGGTAACTGTTGGCAAATGATTACTTAATTTCCTTTTTTGTTTCAGGTAATAACATTCCCTGTTTTTTAACCCTTGTAGCTTTTTTTTTGCTCTATTAAATATACAGATTCTGGTTATGATTTTGAGGCCATATTAATTCTGTAAGTTAGTGGCACTTTTATGCTTTTTAAGATATTCCATGCTCAAGTGGAGGCGTTTGGTTTGCTTAGTTTGTGTAGGCACTGCACCAGAAAGAGTAAGAATCTTTCCTTGCTGTTTTAAGTTGGAAGGAACGAAAATGAAACAACCAAAGCCACCCAAAATGCCACCTCCATGTATAATATATATATACATGTGTGTGTGTGCACATGCATATTTACATACATATAGTGCTGTGCAGTTAGCTCTAGAAAATAACACACTGTGATAGAAAGTACTGCTGATTTTTTGACTAAGGAGATTAAATACTGAATTGGAAAAGTTGCATGCACTTTAATTGGTCATATTGCCAGGCACTCTCCAAACAAACCTAATTAACTTCACGCTAGAGAGCACTATTAACAGATGGGACTTTTTCTCTTGTATTTTTTCACTAATTAGAAGATCTCAATCTTTTCAAATTTATGGATTGAACAGAAATTTTCATTTTCTTTTCAATATGTCAGTGGAAAGCTGAGGAAAAAAATGACTTTTTAGTAAAAAAAGAAGAAGAAAAGATGAAATATTCATAGAATTTTAGAATCATTTTAGTTGGAGAAGATCTAAATCATTGAGTCCAAACTCTAAAATGTCTAGTGCTGAACCATGCCCCTTACCACCAGATCTGCGTGTCTTTTAAACACCTCCAGAACTGGAGATTAAACCAGCTTCATGGGCAGCCTGTTAGTGTTTGAGAACCTTTTCAGTGAAGACATTTCTTCTAGTATCCAATCTAAACCTTCCCTGGAGCAACTTGAGGTCATTTGCTTTTCTCCTGTCTCTTGTTACTAGGGGGAAGAGCCTGACACCTAACTCATTACAATCTCCTTTCAGCTAGAGGGTTGGAAGGTGTCTCCCTCACCCTCCTTTTCTCCAGACTAAACAACTCCAGTTCCTTCAGCCACTCCTGTTCTCCAGATCCTTCACCGGCTTTGTTGCCCTTTCCTGAACACACTCCAGCAACTCAATGTCTTTCTTTTAGTGAGGGCCCCAAAACCGAACAGAGTACTCAAGGTGTGGCTTCTCCGCTTCTTGCTTGTCACACGATACCTGGTACTGCAAACTTAATTGAGGGCTGTCGCGGAAGGGTATTCTGCCGCCTACGCCAATTGTGGCGGGGGAGAGAAATTAATTGGTGCGAGATGATATTCTATAAAAATATAGCATTTATTAACTTCAATATTCTGACCTCTCGCCACCCCCAACCACTGAATTGTAATATTATGTAGGATCTGCATGGTTATGAAAGACATTCTAGGAATAATATCAAACAGTAACTTGTTAATAATTAGTGTGCATTCAAACTATAAACAGAGAGAGGTTTTTCCCCCGTGGCTTAATGCCGCTTGGGGTCAGTTTGCTGTTTGCCCAGTAGATGGGCTGAAGCTCTTTCTGCAGTAGCAGGAGGCAGTAGAGAATTACAGAGGCATTGAAGCATTTACTCAAATTCTCATTGATTATCAATCACCCTCCGGGGCTACGTCACAGCCTGTACAAGTGTCCAGTCTTCAGGGGACTCTGCCCGTGGATACTGGCTGGAATCCTCCTGGCTTCAGTGGAAAGCATGCAGATATACTAACATCTCTGACCGTGTTCTCCTGGCTTCTTCTGGACGCTCTGTCCAGGGATTCTTAGGCAGGACCTTCAGGTGCAGAAGGAGTACGATGCTATGCAGTCTCAGCACGGTGTCACGCTGACCACACAGGCCGATGGTGTGCAGACAATCCAGGGTCTAGTCCTGGTAACTCAGCGGCAGTGGAGCTTACCAGGCAGTGATAAGGCAGCGGGCGTGCAATAGGGTGCATGGCTGCAAGGAAGACTGAGCTCTGTAGATAAAGGCAATAGAGGATCTAGTCCTGGTAACTCACCGCAGTGGTGTGCGAGTGTGCTCGGCTGGCTGGGAGACTCTGTCTCCGTAGAATAAAGTAGATGCACTGCAGGTGAGCCCTGCGGGTCAGGCTTCAGGCAGGCATAAATAGAAAGCAGTGCAGGTGAGTCTGAGCACCTTGTTTACCTGTGTACCCCTATTTATCAAATGTGGGCTGAGATTCATGGCCTCTTGGCCACCATAATGACCAATCAGCTGCTTTTGGCAGTTAGCCAAACCTTACCATAATAAGGAAACGCCACAGGCCTGGGCCTCCCAAATATGGGGATAGGGCCCAAATATGGGCCTAGCACCCGCTAAGCATGAGCTGGGCGCATGGACTCATACAACCAGGGGCCCTGGGCAGGCCAGACGTTATGGCACCAGGTCTGTTGTGCTCTTTTGTGTTTACTTTATGTGTTTACCTCTGGTGTGGGCAGAAAAACATGTCCAGGCCAGGCATGAATAAGCCTGTTTTCGGGCCCATGGGCCCTCCATGAGAAGGGCGCATTCAGTCCTCTCATCCAGGCCTTTTTATGAAGACATAATAAAGAACTGCCCCCAGTGCTGGCCCTGGAAAACGACCAATACTGACTGAACGCCAACTGCACTCCACACCAGCCTTTGGGCCTGGCCATTCAGCGTACACCCATCCAAGCCATGAGCAGCCAGTTTCTCCAAGAGGGTGCTGTGTGAGACAGCATCAAAGGCTTTAGTAATGTCCAGGTAAACAGTATCCACAGCTTTTCCCTCACATACTGGGCAGGTCACATTGTCATAGGAAGAGGACAGGTTTATGAAATGGGGCCTGCCCTTCATGAACCCATGCTGCCAACAAGAGTCCATGGGAATTCGTGACCTCAGAGAGTAAAATGGTGGATATTTTGTACTTCTGCCTTTGTGGGTTTAGTTACTTACACATTGGCCTGGGAGGGACAGGGTAAACAAATAGAAGCAAAAAGACTGGAGATGGGGCAATGTATTTAAGCCCAGGAATAAAAACAGTATACAGTTCCATCCAGAGCACAGCACTAGGCTCTCCTAATGGATCTTAGAGATCTTCACTCCTGGCTGAGTATGGTGGGAATTTACAATTGATTGCTGCAAAACCATATATAACTTTTTATTTGCCTTGACAATCAAAAAGTTCTGAAGTCTGTGTTGTTGGATGAATTAATATGAATTGTATAATTGAACATCACACAGCTGCATTAGTTTACTGTGGTATATTCAAAGGTAATATTAATAAAAACAGCCTAATCAAGTGCTACCAAAAATAGTGAGTGGAGAACACTGATATTTTAGATCAAGAATCTATATTGTGTCATAGTAAATAGCACTTACTCCATTTATATTTATAGTAACCTAAGTGATATCAATTGCTCAGCTGCTTATAGCAGCTGCAGTGCATAATTTAGTGGCACTTATGTCCTTGCCTGCATGGAATGCTGTCTGAATTTTGTTGTTTGCATAAAGGGTATCAGTTAATGAGGCATCAGTTTAAGTAAGCCACTTTGGCTCTTCTGTGCTCTAGACTTGCTCAAGTCTTTCTTTTACAGTTGTACAGATGCTGGTGCATGTCCTAGAGTGAACTTGCAACTGGCGTGTCCTCAATAATTGATTTAATTCCTGACAAATCCAGACAAGGAAATTCTGTTTTTATGTTAGAAAAATAGCTATGGAAGTGGGAATAATTTGTAAAGGAAGCTTGGGGTATGTATTTGAAATATGTAAATTTTCATTCACGTTACATTGAAATCTCAGACTATTGACATATTAACTAAGGCAGATTGATGTGCAAAAATTAATAGATTCTTGAGGATATAGTCTTATGGTCATAAATAATTTGTATTCTTAAATAATTTGAGATATAAAAGCTAATAGAGTCTTATTTTAAAGTATTGTATGAAAAAGTTAAATAGTTCTGTAGCTGACTGTATGAATTTAGAAATTCAAACTGACTAGAAAAGTATTAACAATGACCTAGTTAATGTATTCTAAGAAGTACAGTAGGCTTAGCGTTGAAAAATTTAACCTTAGAATAATAAGTGTTTCATATAGACGTTTCTGAAGAACAATACACAACAGATTGATAAAAGATAACAAAGGAAGGACTCTGGGATGCCCTGAAGTACTGGAGGTTACAGGATTCCTCGAGGTTGTTGTTTTTTTACTGTGTACTTCTTATTTTACCACTGAAGAGGAATGTAACAATGGGCAACTCATTTTTCTTAAATGTCCTGCTTTATTTTTGAAGTCTATGCTATCATATTTTAATGATGTCTGGGTAGTTCTGATTTGTACAAGGAAGAATTTGCTATGTAAGTGAATTCTGTTCCCTGTTCTATGGAACATTCAGATGCTACAGAGTAACAAGAGATTGAAGTTCCTGCAGTAGTGTCCTTACGTTACTCGTTGCTGTGGATGTATGAACCGTAGCCCTCCTCTACCGTAAACAGCCTTTCCATTGTCCCATCTTTCTTCAGTAGTACCGGGACTAGTTCAGTGCAAGTTGTAAAGGGAAAGAGTGCCACCCGTTGGATTGTCACTGTATCCTTTTGTTACGTAGATCTAGTAAGGAAATGCGTGCAGACTTCATTTTGAAAGTATTTTCTCAATGACTGTACTTTCCCTGCAATTTTATGATGTTGTTACTCTCTTAATAAAATTTCCAGAGTTTGGTTTGTTTGTTGTTTTGCTTTCTTTAGGCTTTGTTGTTGTTTTTTTTTTTTTTTGTTGGGTTTTTGTTTTTTGTTGTTGTTGTTGTTTGTTCTCTTCCCCCCCACACACTCCTCCCTTTCTGCAGATGCTTAACGCTTTACTGCAGTTTGACTGCAACAGAGCAGTCAAAGCTCTTCTGGAGCAACTTGCTAGCAGTATACAACAAAACATTTTTACAGTTTTCTTTAATTGGCTTTTGTTTGCTATTTACCTGACTGCTGCCTATAAAAGGGGTTGTACAGTTTTTTGGACGCTGTGACTAAATCTGTATTTTTATGTTTTCTTTTAAGGATAGGTAGCAGCTATTCCATGGTTTGCTTTCCCCCTCCTTTAATTGGATTGGTGTTTATTTTTGACTTGATACGAAGTGTTTAGTCAGCATAGCTGCTAGCATATAACTTCACAGTTCTCAATCTTAAACAATAAGTTATTATAAATTAAAAGGATCTTTGCTGCCAGACAGAGAGAAGTTGTAATAGATGTGTAGCAGTTGCAGTGTTGTGCCAAATGCATTAGAATAATAAATAGAGCAAGCAACTACTTCTTATGGCCTATTTGAAAAGGCAATCATTTGCATGTGCCTTTTTCCTCCCTTAGCTTCTAGTTGCTGGAAATTTGGAGCATCAGCTTGTCCATGTTCATACTTTTTTTTCAAGCATCATAAGTTCCCAGATTACATGTTATCTCCCATGCCACTCTGACAAAGACTAATCCAAATCAAGCCTCAAGTTGTGCCGAGGGAAGTATAGGCTGGATGTTAGGAGGAAGTTCTTCATAGAGAGAGTGATTTGCCCTTGGAATGGGCTGCCCAGGGAGGTGGTGGAGTCACCATCCCTGAGCGTGTTCAGGAAAAGACTGGATGAGGCACTTAGTGCCATGGTCTAGTTGACTGGCTAGGGCTGGGTGTTAGGTTGGCCTGGATGATCTTGGAGGCCTCTTCCAACCTGATTGATTCTATTCTATTAAATCCAGAACTAGACTCAGCAATTGTCTCTCATGGATTAGAATAACCAAGTTGCCTTCAGGTTTTTGAGATGGGAACATGGAAAAAAAAGCTTGCAGCTGAGGATCATTTTGTATAGCATGGAAACATAGTAATTTTATTTTTCATTTAATTTGAATTCTGCATTAACATGATTGGTTCAGGTCTTGCTTTTCTTCACACACTTGATGTATTCAGTTTCAGCTCAATGCTTCTATTACTTCACAAACAAAACCTAAGTTTCTCTACCAGCAGGATGAAAATAGAATTTAAGATACCATTCTTTTCTGATGCCCTTTCTGTGATTTTGGGAGATGTCAACTGTAATGCAACAGAAGAGAAAACAAGCCTTGATTTAAAATCAGGGAAGTTATAGCAGAGGAATTAGTTTTGCATACACACATCACCGTTTGGTGTAGATGGGCATTTGGAGCTTCTTGCAAAATTTAGGTATGTGACAGTTCTATGAATTATGACAGAAGTGTCTTGGAAGACTTTTCCCAGCTCGAGAGTTCAAATTCTGTCTCTTTTCAATGCAAGAAAGCACTCAGCAATAGTATATAATGTTTGAACTTCATGTAGGTGCAGCTTTCTAAAGAAAATAACAGCTGAAATAAGAATAAAATGTTATGATTTATTTTCATTGCCTTTTGCTGTTTGTTAAGGAAAGCAGGTTTCACTGCAACACTTTTGAATAATTACTCTCTTCTTTTATTTTGTAGGTTGTCTTAGTCTTCGCTCTTAGTATTGGTGCTCTTGTAATATACTTCATAGATTCGTCAAAGTGAGTATTCTACTACATCTTCCTTTCCCTTTTTTCTTCCAGTAGTTGCACATCTTTAAATTGCTCCATTCGTCTACTTCAAAGCTTGGTCTCATCACCTGAGTGCAAAGAATCTTATAATAGTGAATGGTCTGCTGAAATAACTCAGTAATGGGAAAAGAATCTTATATAAACTAGACCAAACACAGTCACATTGGATTGATGGAATGAATAGAGAGAAGAAATAGTTTCATGTATTGAGATTATATATACTGTTGCAAAATTACAGTTTTTTGTTCATTGGGCAAATGTGGAATCTTTCAAAATCAAGACTAGGATAAGAAACAAAGGGAAGAATATTCGCTGAAAAAGTACAGTTTGCAGGCAAAGGAAGTCTTAGGAGACTGACAGAAACATCTCTGCTAAACTCTGAATGAATTTGATAGCGTGAGCATTGCATCTTGCATGTCTGTTCACATTTCCGGCTCCTGGGTTTGATAGATTTCTCACAAGATAAGGTGAGCCAGTAAAAATCTGCAAAGCATCAGAACCCTTTTTTTTTCCCCCTGATTTCCATCATTATTGTCATATATTGTTACAGTTTTGGCCAGGCAATAGGAAATTTCATCCTGGTATTTTGGGCTCTGTGGTGGTTTGATACAAACCAATGTAACTAAGAATATCCTCTCTTTCATACTCCACCCTTGTTTTCATATCAATCTCGACACTGTCAGTGGTGTAACAGGCTAATCAGTAGCCTAATGCAGAAGAAACCATTAAAAAGGTATTCTTTAAATATAATATTAAAATATTATTCTTTTGAACCCAGTTGTTGTGGGGAGGATGATTTTCTGAAGTATTAATAGCATTTTAAAGCTCTAGCACTACCTATGGGCTGCTTTTTGCTATGCTAGTTTTAGTGTTGCCATTAATGCAAGGGTTAAGATAGTGTGCTGAAGTCACTAGCCTAGCCATCTGTAATTGCAGTGGTCATGAGACTCAGAAAAGCAGGTATTTCACTGTTGACATCTGTGCACACTGATACTGAGGTGCTAGCACTAGTAAAAGCATGCTTGGGGCCAGCTCTGTATTGGGTGTTTCAAGCAATGCCATTGTAGCCTACATGTGTCAAGGGTAACACAAATAACTAAGGCAGAGATTTTGTGAAGAAGAGACAAGTGGTGAGAAAACTCAAGTTCTATCTTGAGCTCCCTTGAAATGAAAACACTTTTTTTTTCCTTCTTACCATTCTGGTGAATGTTCTTGTAATTTTAACATTTTTTTTCATTAATAACAATCTGTTATTCACCACTGAAGCAGATAAGGTGGTGCTTTTCTGAAAATAAAGACCTTTTTAAAGCACAATGGCAAAGCTTCTGGGTGCCTAACATTTCTAGGTCAGAAGTGTCAAATAGAATAAAACCTGTTTCTACTTCTATTTCAGTTTCAGACCAACAAAATACAGCTGTTTGTTGGAACAATTGTCTGTTGTGAAACTAATGGATTATGTGGTGATTTTAGGTACTTCATTGTGGAAATCAGGAAAACTGACAACAAGGGACATTTCTCTGGTGTGCACAAGCTTTCCATGGACCACCTAATCCATGTACTGCTATGCGCTTTTTGGCTGATCTTTCAGTGGGGATAGAGCAGTGTTTTAATTGTAGGTTTCTGTGGGGTTTCAGCTAGCATTTAGCTTTTAGATGCAGTTTAAATTCTGCAACTTCATTTTTATGTTGTCTCATTGCACACTTCCTTTTTAAAAAAACCCTTTCTTTTACCCTGCTTTCTCTCCACACACATATTTCTTTGTCTCTCTTTTTATGTGGGTAAGGTTTTTTGTTATGTTTTTGGTTGTTTGGGATTTTTTGGGCAGATTTGTTGTGGAGATTTTTTTGTGGGATTAGTTTGTTTGTTTTGGCTTACTTGTTTCTTCTGTATTATAATCAGCTGACTCAAGACCCATTTCAGCAATGTCTTGTCAAGTGTAGCTCTGTATCAGTCTATTTAAGATCCCTAAGTGCATGATTAGGTCAGAAAATAGCATAGTTTCATCAGCGTAGTATCATCTGCCAGAGGCCGATTACAATGGGTAATAGGGTAAGAGACAGGGAGAAAGCTTGATGCAAGCAAGTTCCACTTTATTACACTCAAGCATGGGCTTACATACTTTGTATCGGAAGGCTACATAAGAAGGCTACAAATCATGTTAGAGACTAATTGGTTACATACATTTGTGTTAGGACCACGTTAGGATTACACACTAATTGCTGGGATACATTAGCTACGTATTTCTGATCTTCTAGCAAGATGCAATAACTTTTCTTAACAAAACTGTATTATGTAGTCCTTCAGAGAATTTATCAACTTAAGCCTAAGGAGACAGTTATGGCATCTAGGTAAGAAAACAGGCACCAAATTGTACCAAGCTGTGAAGGCCATAAAGCAATTAGATTAGACTTGAGGCCTCTTGTTTTTTCATAAACCATTCTTTTCAGGGGCACTTTGATCCTACACTTTCACCCAGCTCAGTGGCCTGCTTTCAAGCCCATGGCTTGTGCTTCAGTGTACCAAATTCAGACATTTCTATAGAATCACTGCATGTAACATTACTATACCCAACAATCATCCGTACCAGTTAGTCCTACATCTCAGCAGAGCCAAGTAAGCAGCTCCCTGTTGCCATAATACTTCTGTACTGTGGTTCTAGCACAAACTTGGAGACCCCTGCATCGTACTCCGTTATGAAACGCGGGGAACAGTTGTGAGCCAGTACATCTGATCTAATTTGATTTGACTTTTCCGAGTAAGAAGCAATGGTTGTTTTTTAAGGAATGTTCTAACTTAAATCACAACAATAATCATTCTTAGTGGAAAGAATTAAGATTATTACTTTTGGAAATGGGGGATTGTTTCAGTATCCTTCACTGAGCATATTTGTTTATTAAATGCTTCTACTTCTTCCAAGTTACCAGTTTGAATCATAGCCTCCTAATACTGCAAAATATATACAGAACTTTTTTTCTTTAAAGCAAATATGTACACTTTCAGTGATGCATAGTAGCAATTAATGGAATATTTCAGTCTTTAAATTGGGAATATATTTAGAAGAGAAATTGCTGCTGGGGTCCTGTCAATTGAATCCTGTCGCATTCTGGTAGGAAATCTCTCACTTTTTAGTGAGGACTAGACTCTTTCATCCCTTTACTTGTAGAATCTCATTCATAAAATACTGGGTTTTTGAACAATGGTACTTTTAAATATTGGAAATAGCAGTTAAACATGAACATGTGTCAAGCAGATATTATAAAGTATCACTAGCATGAGTTAGTTATTTTAATCTTTAGTTAACAAATAACCAAATCATTCTTTACTTTTAGAGTTTTGTTCACTTTAATACCTGTTTTCCAGTTTTAGTTTGAATAATAGCAGAACATTCAAAGAAGAAGTCGTAAGAAGTGACTTACAGTATTCTTGAGTAAGGAAGTAATCCACTTTAATACAGGCTAGCCTAATGATGGTTCTTTTCCAATTCCTTTAAAATTTTGTATCATTTACTTTCTCAAGGTGAAGAAATAACGGAATTATTCTTCATTTTTAAGAGGAGAATCTGACTTCATGTGCAGTCTTGAGTTGGTTCTCTGGAGTGTGATGAATATACTGCAGTAGACTAGAGCTTGATGAGTGCCAATACTTCTTCATGTTCCATACATTTTTAGCTGTAACAGACTTCCTGTGCCCACTTCTGTTTATTTTTATGTGTGTAAAAGGTGTTTTAACACATAGAAATACTTCTCTGAGTTTTATTTGCATTGGCATTAAAGATGAATTGCTATTTTCTGGTTACATTTGTCATGCTGACTTTCACATGTTTTACTGTGTTAGTGACTCCAACAGAGTAGGGAATAACATTTGCTAGTCATAATTGTCTTTAGGCATGGTGAATAAAAGCACTAGGGTTGGTCTCTTCTCCCAGGCAACCAGCAACAGAACAAGGGGACACAGTCTCAAGTTGTGCCGGGGGAAGTATAGGCTGGATGTTAGGAGGAAGTTCTTGCCAGAGAGAGTGATTGGCATTGGAATGGGCTGCCCAGGGAGGTAGTGGAGTCACCATCCCTGGAGATGTTGAAGAAAAGACTGGATGAGGCACTTAGTGCCATGGTCTGGTTGAATGGCTAGGACTGGGTGCTAGGTTGGACTGGATGATCTTGGAGGTCTTTTCCAACCTGAATGATTCTATTCTATTCTAAACTGGCAACAGCTCCCATTTACTACTTCTTACAATGACAGTAAAATGAAGAGTGTTTGTGATGTGAATATCCTTTTATACTCTGGTTTTGCTTCCTATCCTGGGGTACAATACATTGTGAAATGCCACCATAAATATAAGGTTTTCAGGCATTGATTTTTATTTGGTTTTGCCAGAGAACTGCTTTCTAATGACCACTTAACAGTACCCTGGCTCTTGAGGTTTACCTCATTTACTGGACTTCCTTCACTGAAAACTGATGTCATAGAATCATAGAATCATAGAATGGTTTAGGTTGGAAGGGACCTCAAGGATCATCCAGCTCCAACCCCCTGCCACAGGCAGGGACACCTCCCACTAGAGCAGCTCGCCCAAGGCCTCATCCAGCCTGACCTTAAACACCTCCAGGGAGGAAGCATCCACAACCTCCCTGGGCAACCCGTTCCAGTGCCTTACCACCCTCACTGTAAAGAACTTCCTCCTAACATCCAGTTGGAATCTCCCCTCTTCCAGCTTAAACCCATTCCCCCTCGTCCTAACCCTAACATTACTAGACCGTGTAAATAGTCCCTCCCCAGCTTTCCTGTAGGCTCCCTTCAAATATTGGAAGGTCACTATAAGGTCTCATCGAAGCCTTCTCCTCTCCAGGCTGAAGAGCCCCAACTCTCTCAGCCTGTCCTCATAGCAGAGGTGCTCCAGCCCTCTGATCATCTTCGTGGCTCTCCTCTGGACCCGCTCCAGCAGTTCCATGTCCTTCTTGTATTGGGGGCTCCAGAACTGCACACAGTACTCCAGGTGGGGTCTGACGAGAGCAGAGTAAAGGGGGAGAATCACCTCCCTTGCCCTGCTGGCCACACTTCTCTTGATGCAGCCCAGCACTCGGTTGGCTGTCTGGGCTGCATGTGCACACTGCCGGCTCATGTTGAGCTTCTCGTCGACCCAGACCCCCAGGTCCTTCTCCTCAGGGCTGCTCTCCAGCCATGTCAGTGTAGAAGTAGCAAAGCTCATCAGAGGCAAGGTGAAAATGTAAGACCGTTCACCACTTGCTTGACATGTTCTATTCACATGTGCTTTTCAGAACAGTTTTTCTGAGTTTTTCTTTTCAGAGGCGTCAGTGTAGTTATTCCTAAGTAGGTTTTTTTATAATACTGTGTCACATATTGTGCTTGATTGGAATTGTACACCAAAATGCCATCTGGCAATGAGTGTAAAACAGCTGGATCTAAGAACAGCAGTGGCACTGTGAATAGGGAGATTTATACAAATATACACACAGACATATAGATCCATGCCAAGCCTTGAGCTTGTTCTCAAGTGTTGCATTCTTAATCAGACAGCTTTATTTCTTTTTATATGTTGAAAATGAAGTAGTTCAGCTGATAGGCAACTCTGATTTTTTTAATGTTATTTATGTCTTTGCATATCTGAGATTTCGGAAGTACTTGCTTCTTTTGCATACTGATAGTAGAAAATCTCATTTGTCTGTGTCTGATACTCACTTCAATACTTCCATAATGTAAAACTGCAAAATTTGTCTTTAGTATATATGCTAGTTTGAGCCTAGCTAGAATGTTTTGGTGAGAAGAACTAGATTACAGGCTGTGAAAGGAAGACAATGGTGATGTCTGCTTCCCTCATAGGCTTACTGAGATGTATGAAAACAAAAAGCAAAACATAGATAATCACTTCACTCGGGAGTCTCGCTTGGGACTGGGGNTACCATAAGGGAAATGGCCTTTTTCTAATACGTGGTTTGATTTCTAAATGGATTTTTTAAAATGAGCTTTGTGTCTATTCTGCAAATTTCTTATGCTTTTCAATGTTTCTAAAGCTGTCAAAAGTGACTCTGTGTATCTTATTTCCATACTCATTTTATCAGTGCTATGACTAGAGAAAGAGCCTGAAGATGCTCTTTCAGCCACCGCAAAGTAAGATTTCACTGACACTGATCACATTCTGCTCTGTGGGAATATGAGAGTTGGTCCGTTCGGGATTGTGAATTAGTTGTTCAAGAGTATAGGATAATGCAATTCAAAGGAGTACAGGGATTTAGTTAGGCCATGCAGAGAGAACATAAGAAGGGCAAAAGCCCAGCTAGAACTCTACCTGGCAGCTCCTGAGAGGGGTAACAAAAATCGGTTTTGCAAACACATTAACAACAAAAAGAAAGCCAAGGAAAATTACCACCCTTTATTGGATGCAGGGAATGACGTTGTCTTTCCTTCAGTCTTTGGTCACCTCCTGTTCTTCATGACCTTTCAAGATGATGCATAGTGTCAAGCTCCCTCAGAACTTGTGGGTGCATCGCACTGGATCCCATAGATTTGTGGGTGTCCAACTAGATGGTCTCTAATGTAATTATGTTCTTCCAAGGGAGACTCCTCCTATCTTTAGACTTTCTAATTTACCTTCAGAGAGTGAAGGCTGGTCTGATGCTGCTGTATTTCTGAATTTGACATTGCAGGCTTATAGTCAACTTATACCAAGATCGTCAGATCCTTTTCTGCAAAGCTGCTTTGTAGCTGCTGTCAGTTGCACGCTGAAGAGTCACTGAAGTTCAGGATTGTATGGCTTTGCTATTCCAAAAATAGTTCAGCAATTTTAAACAACAAAACTTTATACACACACTGATATTTAGTGACTTTATTTGTATTACAGTGTTACCTAATAGGTCTCTATGTGAATATCTGTATCTTGAATTAATAGTGTTTATACTGAACATAGCAGGCTTAAGTGTTGGACTTCAGGAAGAGAAGCCCTCATTTTTTCACAGGCAAATTCTTACATAGTTTAACTTTTTGGTATCTGTTAGACTATTAGTGGGATAAATGAGAGTATTATATTTCAAGAATCAGATTTATTTTTGTTTTAAGGACTAGGTGGAATTTGCTAATGCCTTTCAGTATTATTTTCTTCCTTGTCCAATTTCCACTGAATAAGGATTAAATTTGTTTCAATATTGGCAAATATCTGTGTCACTGGCACGTTTACAGGAGACCATGGTATGTTGCTCTCTAGTTTACCTCTAGGTGTAGAAATTTGAAGTCTGAATTAAGTGTTGTCTAATTTGAATAGCTTGCTAGCTGCAGGCTATTAGTTGCATAAGAAAATGTTCAGAGGAAGAAGGATTTTACATCAAGCCTGGCTTTCATATTTTTTGTGCCAAGGAAAGGAAAAATTTCACAGCGGTGCAGTTTCTAGATTGGTACCAGAAGAATGTGTTAAGCCTTGGTAAGGCCTCAAAGCATGCTTCTTTTTCTACATCATTGTATCAAAACTAGACAAGCTAATGAGAGAGTCTGGGGAGAAACAAGAACAATGAAAAGTTTTGATGGTTTGGGTGTTCTCTGCCTCCCCACACATTGGAAATTGCCCAGACTAGACTCAGCCAGCTCTGGAGATTTGAATGAAGCTTATATTTACAGCTTAGCTCAATATACAGGCAGATATTTACAGTTATATACAGAAATATACAAGGTAAAAGGTAATACAGAAACACAACAGCCCTCCCAGAAACCTGAGTCCCCAGGAGGGGCTCCCAACCACCCTTCCACCTTCTCCCACCCCTCTCAACCTTACCCCAGTCCCAAGGAAGGTTTGGCCAGGGGGTTAGGAAGCAAAGTGGATTAATCAGAGAGACAGCAGAGAGGCTAGAGAGAGAAACACAGCTCAGAGCTCCCAAGCAGAGGAATGACTCCCTTATCTATGTTTGGATTCTTGTTCTTATACATCTCAGCAAGCCTGTGAGTGAACTAGACATCAGCACTGTTTCTCTTTCACAGCCTGTGATCTAATCCTTCTCATCAAACCATTCTAGCTAGGCTCAAACTAGCACAAAAGTTTAAGAAATTTCTTGTATCAGCTAAGTTGACAGAACGAGGAGTGATTATTGGGAAAGGATTATTTTTTAGCCTGGGGAATTAAAAATCACTCCACTTTGTGATGCAGGGAGAGCAGACATGGCACCATTTCAATAGATAAATGGAAAGCTACCCAAAGGTCACCTCCATGGTGAATTATTTTGGATCTTAAGGAATGTTTGATAGCTGTGACAGCAGTGAAATACTGGAATAGATAACCTCGAGTGGTTGTGGAATTCTCTGCAAAAATGAGCTTTGAAGAAAATAAAATACCTGGTATCTCAGTTTTACACATACTTGGTGATAGCCTCGTTGGTAGGACTATTTGACTGTTTAATTGTTATGTCTTCTGTAATGTAAAGGAGACTGTGCCTTGGGATACTGAAAAGAAACGACTGTGTTGTTGCTCTGAGGATCTAAGCCTGCAGAGTGGCAAGGGTATCTAAGGCTGGATGTTAGGAGGAAGTTCTTCACAGAGTGATTTGCCATTGGAATGGGCTGCCCAGGGAGGTGGTGGAGTCACCATCCCTGGAGGTGTTGAAGAAAAGACTGGATGAGGCATTTAGTGCCATGGTCTAGTTGACTGGATAGGGCTAGGTGCTAGGTTGGACTGGATGACCTTGGAGGTCTCTTCCAACCTGGTTGATTCTATGATTCTATAGAATTTCAGTCTTGCAAAACTATTTTTTGCCTGTTATTTATGATGATAAACTCAGAGCCTCTCAAAAGACTGAAGCAAGTCTGAGTGCAAGGATGATGTGTGAACCTTTCTGGCCCAGGCCTGACTCCTTTCCGTAACGTGTTTCTTACTTAGATAAGTGTTTGGTCTTTTATTGTAGCTGGCAAATAAGAAATAATACCTTTTTTTTTTTTTTTTTTTTTTAAATGGGGAGACTGTGTGTAGGCACACAGGAATGATTTTGAGCAGCCGATGTTAGATGTTAGCATTTTGTAGCTTGTCTGAAAATCAGTAATAAATTAGTACCAATTCCCCTCTCCTCTCCCCGCCCCGGCCCTAACTGTGTTGCAAGTCAGTTTTGTCACCCCATAACAAATAGCATTCATAGCAAGAAAGTTTATATTGGTGGCACTGGACTTGTTTGTAAGAAGTAAATTTAAAAGCATAAGTTTGCACATCTGTTACCATAGAATCAAGCAGGTTGGAAGAGAGCTCCAAGATCATCCAGTCCAACCTATCACCCAGCCCTATCCAGTCAGCTAGACCGTGGCACTAAGTGCCTCATCCAGGCTTTTCCTGAACACCTCCAGGGACGGTGACTCCACCACCTCCCTGGGCAGTCCATTCCAATGGCAAATCACTCCCTCTGTGAAGAACTTCCTCCTAATTAGCTTTTGAGTTAATTTCTTGTTTCTGCTGTATTTAAGAAAAAACCTTTTTTCTCCTCCCATTTGTTTGCTTGCTTATTGATTTTTTTTTTTAACTTATTTTTTGGTTGATTAGTTTGATTTTTGGCTGCTGTTGTCCTTACCTGGGATATCTGAGCTCCTTAAACAGTGTCTTGGCAAAGATTATAGCAGATTGCTGTCTCACCTGACCAGTTTTCTCCAAGCAAGTGCCAATTGATAAAGGGCATATGAATACCACTGCCTGGTATTCAACGCTCTTAAATGCCAAACTGCATCCTTATTTCCCAATTAATTGCTTTTACTTTTGTGTACTGGTAAGTCAGAAGGTATCAGGTTAAACATCAGGGTAAAAAATGACTGTAAAGTGACAGCTGCTTCTAGTTGATTCTTGACAGTCTTTGTAAATGTGTAGCTCTATTTTGGGAAGATTGTCCCCATCTGCTCCAAATACCATTAGTTTTTGCTGGGCAGGATTTGAGTTTGATTCATGCAAGAGGAAGAGGTCTTTCACCTAAAAATTCACGGCAGTGTCAAGTGTAATTAGGTATGTCTAGAAAACCATAATTCTACAATACATTTTAAGTTCTGTAGTTTATTCTGTGCTACCCTGCTTGTGTAAATCTTGCATTAATTTTGATACCACTCTCCATTTGTATCTCTGCATGAACTCAAAGGTCTGTGTGGTCAGTGACTCTCAATACCCCAGATAAAATACATTAAAGAAATTTCTGTCCATGTTCACTCATTCCTTCTCTGATTCAAGGCAGGAATTGATACTACTGCTAGGATTTTCCTTGTCTTCCATAGATATCATTATGAAATGTTCCTCCCTTGGAATGTGCTTCAGGAAATAATCATACAGCGTTTTCATAGGATGAAACAATACTTGCAATAGATCATCTCAGGTTCTCATTCTTGCAGTTTGCTGCTCCTGTAAATCTATGTTTATTTTGAACTTAATATTTGTATTACAACACTGTATCTTACACTGCACCTGAAGAGCAGGCCACTACCTTGTGGCTGCAAGTTAAAATTTACTAATCTCTGAGTAATAGTTTACTGTGTGTATGGCAGCAATAAAATAATAAGTTTATTGACACTCTTATGTACACATTCTGTTGATAATGACTCGGATCCAACTTAAGAAATAGAGATTAAAATAATTTAGGCTAGCATTAATTGGAGCTCAGATTCCAGTAGCTTTTACTAGGACAAGTTCTGAAAATCTGAAAACTTTCACCACCTGTTTCCTGCAGTAATCTGGAGTACAGTTTGTGTAATGAAACTTCATAGATCACATTAATTGAATGCTCAGTTTCACTTCTCTGCTTTTACAAACTCATACTGTGCTGCTTGATACATTTCCACTATTGCTGTGAGAACATAATCTTAAGTTAAATTTAAAATTCTTTCAGAACCCACATGAGTATATAATTTACATGCTTAGAGCCTCTCTGTAGTTTCAATCCTTTTCCTCTTTTCAGGTGAATCTCTGCATTTTTTTATCCCAAAGCACGTGATAACACATCTGCAAATACTTTCCCCGCATCCTGTCTTTCCTTGTAGACAGATTAGTTGTGCACACTCAATAGCATTCTTCCTTACCACTAGACACATTAAAAAATCTGTCTAATAAAAGAGTAGATAACTTAGGCGAGGTTTTAAAAATAGCAGACACCATGTAGTTGTTTTCAAGTCATGGCTTGCGTAGAAGATTCTCTTTCAGAGTGGAGTTGAGTGTACAGTGTTTTACTCTCTGCTTTTCAAGCTACAGATACAAATAAAGACATGACCTCTTTTCCTTTTTTTTCCTGCCTTATCCCTGACAGCTTGACGAATTGTAGCTTTTGGGACACCCCAGTAGTTGATGAGTCATTTCTGCTTTAAAATAGAATTCCTTGTGGCAAGGACACCCATTCCACTTTTGATGCATATGTCGTTTCTGACATAGTCAGGGCCAACTGCCATGTTAATTAAGCAGCTGGGGAAGGAAAAAAGCTATGTCTTCAGTAGATATCAGAGCTGACATCCAAAAACGCTGGGAAGAAAGAACAAAGAAATCCCGTTTATAGGAACACGAATACCTGCATGCTTTCCTCTCTCCCCTCTGATTTGCTAGCATTTTGAGCAATTTAGTGGACATCACTGTCCCACTTTCTTTTTCTCTTTTTTCCTCTGCTCTCCTTTTTTTTTTTTAACACCCCCTTGAGACCTGACAGAACACTAGCTTCACAAAGGGAGTTGTAATATCTGATTACTGTGTACAGAAGCTGTAATGGACCGTTACAATACTGTATCCTTTCATTTGTGAGGCACTTGAAATCTGCACAGCCAGTGTGCTGCAAGTTAATGGTGATCAAGTGATCAACTCTATACAGCTTAAGGTACACGTTGTAGGATATCACAGTACCAAAGTATCATCAGGGTTGGAAGAGA
>WAAF01020451.1:221224-261160 GCA_013400475.1 Tricholaema leucomelas
CAGCCTTATCGCCCTTCTCTGGACAAGCTCAAGCATCTCGATGTCCCTCTTAAACTGGGGGGCCCAGAACTGAGCACAGTACTCGAGGTGTGGTCTAACCAGTGCAGAGTACAGGGGCAGAATGACCTCCCTGCTCCTGCTGACCACACCATTCCTGATGCAGGATACTGTGATACTGTTTTGTTACAATATCAGAATTTCTTTGTTTCCTGATATGGATATACATGCCTCAAGAAGATAACTTAGAATATGAATGTGATTAAGATTAAAAATGCTCTTTGTTACATTTGAGTAGATCTTGCTCACTTCAATACTCGAAGTTTTCATTAATCTTATAAAACCTAGTGCAGCTAGAGGCAGTAGACCTGGCTGTTCTGTAGCAAAACTTGGACCTTCTGGCATATTTATGTATCTGGTACTGGAGGGAGTTACTTGGCCTCAAAAAAAGGGGGACAGCCACTTGTGTAAAACATTTTGATGACACATAAAACTGTATCAATTGAATGTTTTTTTCAGGATGTTCACTGATAGTTTTCTTACAGGATCTGCACTTTGGTAAGCATTAGAAATCGTGGGTTCTGTACAAGTTGGTTTCATTTCAACATCCATGAAATGATTAATGCATATCGTGTAGAAAATTGCAGAAGTTTGCAAAGATGTGGGATACCTCTAAGAGTTGTTAGACAATCCGAGTCTGGTGGTCTGGTGCTCAAAAGAAGAAATACAGCTAAGATTTAAATTTCTCATAACAACTATTGGTAATAGCTTGCTATAAAATTACAGCATACTTAACATTTTCAATCCATGCTTAAATGCATTTAAAGATATTGTGATCTCTCAAGGTTTTTGTAAGGAGTTGTTTGGGGTTTTTTTTCCTAGTTGCTGTGGTTGTGGATTGTGCAAAAGACTAAATGAGATTGTGCAGTATCCCTGCTTTGGGATTTTACACCAAAGGGCCTATTTTGATTATTTTGGCACATTTCTTAGTATAGAAACTCCTGCAGTATTTTGCTTTAAACCAGTATCTTCTGACCAGAAATATAATAAAGACTTCATTTTACAGCTGTGATGTGTTAGCAAAGTTTCCATTTATGTAAAGAACTAATTTCAGTGGTTAACTGACCTTGCTGTCAAAAAGTATGTTAACTTTCAATTCAAACGTTTTTCTTCGTCTTCCACTTACCTTCTTTTGTCCTCTTAGTGATCCTTGCACTGTAATATTTTGTAGAGATATCTCTAGACATGTGCCAGTCACAAGTCACATTTTAATCCTCTTTTTTGTTATAGTGACTGTACTTACTAATCTCATTTTAATTTTCTTAAAATAGTACAAATTTTTAGACTGAGTCATTGTAGCAGCTTTTTTTTTCAGAGCACTTTGGCATTTATGTTTTACTAGTAACATTCTGGTTCAAGCATTTTGCAGTCCAATTAGATATTGCTGTACGTAGTATTTCAGTGATTCTGAGTCTCAGTGATTCTGAGTTTCAGTGATTCTAATTTCAGTAAAAACTCTGCATTTTCTTGTTCTCTGGTTATTCATGAAAAGCAAAGTTAACGTAGTGCTTTCTGGTTTTACTGCTGCCCATTAAGATAAAACAAAAATGGTATCATGCTCTTAGTTGGGAAGAAAAGTTTTTCTTTAGTTCACATTGCAGAAGCTTGTTACTGTTTCAGCTGAAGTTGAGGATTCAGTTTCTTTCAGTCTGATGAAGTTTCTAAGAATGTGCTCTTAAAACCTGAATAGCCTGTACACATAGATCAGTACAATACTTTGCTGTAACTGCTTATGCAGTTCTGTGCTTTCTTTGCCCAGTTTGTCACACAGCTCCTGTGATGTGAAGAAAAAAATGAAAAGACTTTAATGGATAGAATAAAAAAAATCTCTGTTACTGCTTTTACTAGACAATTTCACTGCAACAGCATAAGTTTGTGGTGCCTTGTAAAATCCTGTAAAAGAGGAAGGAACAGAATAGTCCTAGACACTCAGTAAACCATTAGAAAGAGGCATTGTTCTTCCTGGATATGGATTTTCTTTTTCATAACAAATTCGTATGTTGCTTGACTTCATAATGTGGAAGTAAATAATATTTTTATTAACCTTCAGAAGAACAAATGTAATTTAATAGATTTCAGCGTGGAATGTAATCTGGGATGTAGACCAGTGAATATAAAGAACAGTGTGTGGATTGGTGTTTTTTTTTTCTGTTCTCCAAACACTGTTGCTAAGTCACAGGGTTGTGAAAAATATGTCAGTACAGGATATCTTTTCCAGGACATAAATGGAAATGAGTCTATATTCAATTTAAACTACTGGATTCCTTAAGCAGGAGGGAGGCACTTGTTTCTGTTTCTGTCAGTGCAAAATTTTAAACAGAGATGGGTGGGATACATTGCCTTTGAAAGAAAGTTTAAGGGTTGTGGGTTGATTTTTGGGTTTGGTTGGGTTTTTTGTTTGAAATGTAGCGATGCGTAGGCAGGTATGGCAGCACCGAAACACAGGAATGAAGTGCAGATGGGGTGTTTATCAGAATAGATTAGAGAGTGTAAGTTGTTCAAAAGATGTGATGGCATGCATTTCTGTAATGACCTTCAACCCCAAAACTCATGATTTTTCAAAGGCAAAGTATACCTTGGATTCACTCCAAAGCTGGGACAGATACTGCTTACACATCTGTGCTTCCTAGTTGGTTTTCCTAATGGGAAGAGCTAAGTTTTAGAATCTTTGTGTCCTTCCTTTTCTTAACTACAAGTACATCTCTGTATATAAATTAAGATTGTATTTAAAATAGAATGAACTACTTCCTGAAGTTCTAAACATTTTGGATGTGAGGCATTAGGTGCAGGCAGCTACGCTTTATTTCCATACCAGAAGTTTTCGGAACCTTTGGTGAACGTTACGCTGGTTTTATTTTAAACCTGCAGCTTCATTTTTAAAGTCCTGTTTCTAGTTGACTGGCAAACGAGTGCATAGGATTTAGACTCTGCAGGGGGTTGTTTAGCACCTACCACTTCATGAACCAAATGCCTGTTTTTTCTTGCAGCGTTGACATTCAGGTCTGTTTTCATTGAGATGTCTGTATAGTGCTTGGGAAGACGGCAGCCAATTTGACAAAACACTTGTAAATCATGTAAGGTAGATCAGAGATTCATTTTTCAGAAGCCTTATGAGAGCAGTTTCAGTTTCCTGTTTGTTGCCTTGAAAACTAATGAGAAGTCTGGAAAAGGTGTGGGTTTCTTTGGTTGTTTTTTAGTCCTTTTTTTTGCAGGGGGGAGGTGGTGGTGTTGGTTGGTTGGGTTTTTGTATGTCAGTATTGAATGATATGCCTAGTTTTTCAGATTTTTGATTTTATTCTGGCTAGCTCTTTGAACAATTAAGCATGATGTTTTTCCCCTTTGCCATTTAAAGTCAGAGAACAGAGGTGCTTCATCTCTGGATATTAATCTCTGAGTGTTCTTCTCTTCAGAAATAATACTAGAAACTTTAGTCCTATTCAAAACCAGTACTGTGCTAGGTTGTTTGTGTAAAACGAATGACCCCCAGTGGTCATGTTGTAGATTACCTGCTAACTTCTACGACTTTCCTCCTTAACAGTGATAGAAATTGAACTATTTTAGGTGAAGCACCTTTGATAAATGGTTTTCATACTAAGAAATTACTTTCAGTATGGAATTGCAACAGGTCTTTCCTGAAATATATATTGAAACAGCTAAGGAGAGTGTTACATACAAAAAGATAATGCAAAGACAACAATTACAGCTGGAAACTGTTCAGTTAAGATCCATGTGTACAAAACCAGGTCATGCAATCAATTATGTCTAGGCATGTTGCAAATGTATTCTTTCTTCATGTTTATAGGAGAGATTAACTAAAGATCCTTTTAAAGCAAAATGAAATGGCACCAGGAGGACCTTTATAGTAATAGGCAAATAATTTTGATGTCTGCTTATTATAATGCAGTGTTAGTGTTCTGAATTTAAAAATATTATTCCCTTAATTAGTTATCTACATTAATTACAGACACGGAACCAAGTCTTCTCTCTTCAAACACTTGCTCAAGTAATACAAAAGGAATATTGTATGATTCTGATTTTATTCAGGTCAATAGGAAATTAACATTATGAGCACCTTAGTGTTTCAGATGCTATACACTATATATAGAATAGAATAGAATCAACCAGGTTGGAAGAGACCCCCAAGATCATCCAGTCTACCTAGCACCCAGCCCTATCCAGTCAACTAGACCATGGCACTAAGTGCCTCATCCAGGCTTTTCTTGAACACCTCCAGGGACGGTGACTTGCTTAATAGAAACTCTTTTGCTAGGGCAAGTTCATTTAATAAGTTTTTAATATGTTTTATATATATGTTATGCTGCCTAACATACTGCTGTCAAATACAAAACACACATTAATGTTTCTGTTCTGTTCTGCATTGGGAGTTTTTAGCTTTTTAGCATGTAATACACAGATATGTTCTCATTTCTCTAGATGTATGTGTGCATGCATACGTATGTATATGCTTAAAACTTACATGTTCTGTAGGTAACCACCAAACACAGGTAAAGCAGAGAAGATTCTCAGCGCTAACAGGTTCAGGCCCCCAAAAGAGGCAGAACATTACAATTCTTTAGGCTGATATCTTTCCCTCCTTTTCCAAATATTAATGATATACAATATTCCATTTGTACAGCAGCAATAAGATAGAATTGCAGGTTAGAAATACAAGTTTGAATAGCAGGTCAGATTCTTTAGCAAACCCAGGCTTAGTTTCTGATAACAATGAAAGTGTCATTCATTACTGCGTTTTGCATACTCTCCTTAGGCCGCTTACTCCCACTCATGCCAGCTGCCAGATCTTTTCCATCCCCCACTTGGCATCTGATGCAGGCTTTTACATCAAATGCTGACAGAATGGGATACACTTTATATGGACTAGGGAGAGCACCTGAACTTGTGGAGTCTGAACTAAATCTTATACAACACGAGGAAAGAATCATGATGTGATCATGGTGTAATTCAGTCAGTTCAAAGAAACTAATGTAGCAGCACATTTGAGACAGAGCTCTTTAAATCCTTGTGTCTGAAAAGGCATTACAGGGAATGAGGAAGGTAGGATGATGGTATTGTATGGTAGAAGCAACAGAAACAATTTAAGCCCTGACACCTTCTGTATGAGACATAGAGATCTGTTGGAGACTAACAGAAACAGAGAGAAAAAAGATAAATTCAGGCCACTGTATTCAGACAAATATATGGATACACAATTTAACCAGGAATTAAGAGAGGAAAAGGTCTTTCAAAAGGAGATGCATATATAAAATACCAATCTCACATTTTAAAGGAGTAAGTGGTTATTTAGTGTTGATTACATATTTACTGCTAAGTTAGTGTGGCAGGGCACACCCAAGTCTCTGCCTCACTGGAAGCTTGAATGGAGCACAAAACTGTTTTCCTTCCTGCTACCTCCAGCTCTGGGGGTTTGGCATGTGGAAAGAAGTAGGCATGAAGTTCCTACATGACGCTCATGAAGTTCATACATGATGCTCACTTTCACCGGTAGAACTATGAATGTTCATGCATGATGCTTCACTTTCACCAGTAGAACTATGAATGATTTGCAGTTGGGTTGTGAGTGAGAGGGGAAAAAAGAACTTTGAGAAAAATGCACTGTTTTTGTTTTGCATTGTTCACCTTTCACTTATATTATTTTGTCTAGGGCTGCATCTTTTCCGACAGGAAAAAGGAAAGGAAAAGGAAAAATGATAGACAAATCCTTCTCCTTGCATCCCAAACGAAGTGTGTTATAAGAGTAGCAAGCTGTAGTAGTCAAGGTTGGATGTCAAATGGCTGAAAATGTTCGCTACCTCCCTTCCAGGGTTTTCCGGTACAGGGTGCCCATTCTCAACTGTCTTTCCCATACTACTTCCCTTATGTTATACTCTGACATTTCTGTTGGTTTTCACAGCTGTTTCTAGTTTTAACCACTTCTTACCTGAAAGGATAGTGATTAATTTCTCCCAGTTGAGTTGAAGGTGTCTGGAGTTCTGTTAAGAAATGCTTTGGAACATATTTAACAGGTTATGAGAATATATACATGTGTTAGTAATCAGATTGTTTCTGTAAAGCTTATTTTAATATTGAAGAATATTTACCATTTCAGAATATCAAAATCTGGTTGTAACAAAAGCTTTGATGTGGTCACTTGCAAAATGGGTGGGAATGGAATCGCACTCTAGCATATGTGATTATGAGTCCTGCTTTAAAGCAATTCAATAAAAACATAAGATCATTTTGACAAAAGTGAAGTCATGTGTAGCAATAATAGATACTAAATTATTGATAGTTGTGAGACTTTTATAGTCATGCCAGTACTTTTTATCTAGAGGAAACATAAATCTCTTTAACTGCACATTAACGAGTCACTGTTTTACATGGTAATTGTTTGCTTGGTCCTCTTACTTGAGTGTAGTGCAGTGTGTGCCATTTAAAATAGTATCAACATCTATTGTTAAATAATTCATAATAATATTGATCAGTCATACCAAGACTGAAAACTCTTCATTTCAGTAATGAGGCTCCCACTTAAGATTAGGACCATTCTTCAGTCTGTCAAAATTGTTTATTAGCCTTTAACAAATTAGATCAGAGAACTGGCAAGTAATTGACCATGTGTCATGCTGTACACTGGGGTTCATTTGTGGACTGTTTCTTTTGGCTGATGTAACCACTAAAATTTTAATCTTTTCATTGCAATGGAGATTGGAATCTTTCCAAACTAGGGAAACAGTGAATAATTCTACTTTGGTGGAGTACCTTTCTTTTATGTGAATAGAATGTTTTGAGAGAACTGCTACTTTCTGAAAAGAGAAGGAAAAAGAGCTGACTGTTTTAAGTGGTTTCAGTGCAGGTGGCCAAATAGCAGTGTTCATTTCAAAACAATACTGGATAAGACCTTTCGTAATTGTTGTGGGTTTCAAAGTATTAGCTTCCTGACTTTAATGTCTCAGAATATGATCACTTATGTTAATGTTTTGGTGATCCCTTGTGGTCTGACATATATGCAGATTTAGTACTAAATCTATTTGGAACATTATTAAATAGACTGGAAGTTATTAGTTCAATTCATAGCAAGATGAATGAATTTGTTTAAATTAAACAGAATTTCCATGCATTTGATAGACATATGGGTAGAGCACACAGATGTTTCTAATCTGCAAACAACCACTGTCCACTTGAAGTTCAGTGTCTGTGGTCTGGAGGTTATACTGGAACATTTTCTTGTATGTGTGCAAGTGCTATAGTGTGTCACATGGTGGATGGCTGTAATAGACCTGCCTGCATGATGTCCATGCTATTTATCTTGGCAGAAAATCTGTCAGCTATGTAACACATATGTTGGCTCTTACTGAAACATTACACATAGTGACATTTGTTTGTTGACACTTAAAATATCGTTAGCAGCAGAGGTCACAAAGACGTGGCATGTTAAGGTACTTGTGGCTGCCATCAACTCAGACTGTATTATATAGCAGGCTTGGGAACCTCTGCTGGGTGTCAAGCTACAGATGACTTGACAAGGCCAACTGAAGAGTTTCTGTGTAGAGAGCTGAAGGATTTCTGACTGCTGAATTAAGATGTTTTACAGTGAGAACTTCAAAGTTACAGACTTAGAGTAAATCTTTCTGCTGTAATAATGGTGATGTTTGTTGTCAGGGAACCTTTCAGGCTTCCATGAGCTCACTGGCTGGCACTGAGATTTTTATCAGGAGAACTCAATTATTCCACAAGTTCAGTAAGCTGTCAGTGTGATGGTATATCACTCATTAAGCTTTCAGGCAGTCCTAATATATACAGTGTTACTAAGGGAAAAAAGTTGACAAAAAAGACTGATCTCTTTGTAGTTGATTACTGTTAGCAGATGTTGATATGTTTGAAAATAGGAGTAAGATACTAAAAATTGATAGTTAAAAGTCAGACTTCTTGTAGGTGTTTTGGGAAACAGGCAAGGAGTTGGTTTCTATAGGTTTTGTTTCAGTGGTTTTCATTTAGAGGTTAAACCTTGATAAGATTATATAAAGATTGATGAATGTTTAAAAATACAGTACAAGTCTGTATATCCTTCAGTACTTAGGCTGATATGAGTGTTAAATTTTAATACTCATAAATTTGAATCTGGAGTACCAGCACTGTTGTGAATATAATTCTCTTCTGTGTAGGAAACAGTGGACCTAAGGACTTCTGTAATTGTTTTTTCAGGAAAACCACGATGTAATTTCTGCAGCTCTGTAGTCATTCTAGAACTTTTGTGAACTGATTTCAGAATGTTTTCTGCCTACATATATTAGCATTGCTTTTCTTTGTTATCCAAGTACCATTTAGCATTTTATCTTCATTTTCTTTCATATTATTGTTGTCTTTTAATATTAGAATAACTTTTGCTAGTATTTATACAAATAGTTTTACAGAGATCTACTGACATCCAGACAATAGAATCCTTTACTTGTAGACTTCCTCTGAAACAATCAAGGTAGCCTTTTATTATGTGATGAATCGGGAAAATGCAATTCCTCCGTTTCATGATGTGTGATCAAACTGCAGCTGCCTGTTTGCCAGTGCCATCAGAAAGCATAGGCTATATAGGAACAACATTTAATGATGCACATATTTGTAATTACTTTTTTGCTTTAATGGAAAATAACACTAGGTAGTGTTACAAAATATAACAATGCATATAAGAGATCATTTTGTTCCGTCTTATTTATGTTAGCATAAAAGCCACAAAATGTTTTTTTTGTTGTCCTTTTTTTTTTTTTTTTTTCTGCTTAAAAACCTGTAAATTAATTTTTAGTGCAGAAGCCAATTTTGAGAGAACTTACTGGGGAAGGGAGATTAAGAAATCAATATCACAAATAATACTTTGCAGCTCTTACTTAAAAGCAAAAGCAGCAATTTGTAATCATGCGGCTCCTGGCTAACCTCCTATACATAAGCCTGTGATAATATTTTCATCAAAAAACTCCTTTGCATCTCAGCCATAAAAATTTTCCACAGGGTTGCATATTCACTTGCTTGGACTGTTTTTCTTCACTGATACATATAGCTACATGAGTTTATTTTTCTTCTTCCAGTCACAAGGGTTTCTTAACAGGTGTTTTTTATTCAGAAGGTGATGCCGACCCTCCCCCACCACTCCACCATTTCTGACTCTCCTCCTCACCCCCTCTCCCCCATGAAGCTGTTAGGGTAAATTCTTGCTGTTATTGTTAAAGTCAGGCAAAATTCCCTCTTAAGCATTAATTTTGTAAAGTTGGTTGAATTTCTACCCTTCTAAATACTGTTTTTCTTCTAAATTCTCTCTTGATTTTTAGACAGATGTTTGCCTGATCGATGGTCACTATCGATATGGCAAGCTGTATTAAAAGTAGTTTTGACACACTTGTTCCTATTAGTTGCCCTTTGTAATCATAACTAATGCATCTGTCAAAGCATTTTTGCATGGTAGGAGATGTTGATATCTAAGAAAGAAATTCTCAGGCACTGGTTGCTACATAGATGAATCTTGGGTTTATGGAGGGAGAGAGAGAGGTTTTTCATGTAAGTGACCAACAATGTAAAGTCAATCAGAATTCTTTTGTATGCATTAGGAGTGTCACTAACAGTTCTATCAGATTTGCAGAGACAAGAATGAACCTGCTTGTGTAGATTATTCAGTGGAATAACCTCTCAGACAGGAAAGAAATGAAAATAAATGGTTTGACTGCGTAAGAACAAAATCTCTTGAGAGTAATCTAACATTGTCTCTCGCTCAAGGGTTAGTACCTGGTGAACACTTGATGCTTTCTCCTTTACTGCCTGCAAACAGGCAAAAAAAAAACCCAAAACCAAACCCTCAAGTCTGAATGCCTCCAGGTCTGAGAGGGGACAGGGAGAAAGAAACAGAAAATTGAAAGTAAAATTTTAGTAAACAAACAGGTTGCAGTTTAGTGGTCGTGGTAAAGGAAGACCACATGAATGGGAAGGAAAAAAATGTATTTGTCAGATTGACAACATTTATTTAAAGACAGATTTTGCAGTGTCTGAATTTTAGATCTTAAAGTTGACAAACATTACACTGAAGGTTAATTTTTTGCAACTTTTTTTTTTAAGCAGTCTTTGGAGTTATATTCTTTTTTTGGTATTCACAGAGGGTTGCAAGTAGGTAATGAAGTATATACAAATGCATTTTGTCTTCCTTTTTTCAAGGAAAGGAAAGGTGTGAAATATGCCATGTTTCATTTTACACTTTTATCTGGAAGCTGTTTGAAAAGGCTTGGGAACAAGTGATTTGAAATGTGTATCTGAGGATCTGCAACAGTGTTTTTTAAGGTTTGCAGCTTCCTAACCCATACAAGAAGATGACATGCACGGTGTCTAAAGCATGCCATCAACCTCAAGCCTCATAGCAATTTTCCACTGGAAAAAGTAATTTTTATCAAAGAATGTTTGTAGAGCTTTATAGATTCTAAATACCCAAAGCTCTGTGAAACTTGGTTTGTGTCGTGGGTTTGCTAAAGATAGGCGACAGAAATTAAACTCTCAGATCAAATTGGAGAGGAAATACAGAATTCTATTTAGAGAGAGATACAGCAATAGATCTTACAGAGCAATTTCCCCATCTATGGCAAACCCCCCTGGAGTTTTCCCCCATCTCCCCAGAAAAACTAAATCTACCTTTCCCAGTGCTCCAGTCCTCCCCCTCCACCCCCAACAGCTCCAGCCAGCCAGGAGGCCTACTGCTTACATGTTCCCGATAGGTTGGCTCCTGCCACACACCCAGGGCAGGAGGAGGGAGGAAAGGAGAACGAACTGACCTTGTTGCGAGTTTTCACCAAGATAGCAGAATTATGGGATTGAATAACAATATTCTAGTCCCCAGAGCATTTTTTAACCCTCTAGCCTCAACCTGGGACAGTTTGTTACCTCTATTCTGTGGAAGCATATTTTGGAGATCGCAGGTGCTCATTCTGTAGGGACAGAAAAAGTGAATGGTGCAGAGCATAGGAAACTTGATGGCTTTGATTTATTGAGGATTGATGTGTGATTTGCTTATATCTTTGAGGAAGAAATAAAAGGCTTGGCAATAATATCAAGCTGATTCTGGACAAAGTCAAATAGGAAATAAGGAATAAAATATCAACAGTGTGAGTGATTGCCCATTGAGGTATTCTATGAAGACAGAGAGTTTTCAATTATGTGTTTGTTCACATTAGGAATGATTTTTTTTCCTGAAAGAAGCACTTTATCAAAACATAAATTGTACTTCAGTTAATATACAAATGCTTGCTCTCATCAGAAGCAAGTTGATGTAGCTTAGTGGCTTGTGATGTACAACACCTCAACACAAGGGGAAACTTCTTTACTGTAAGGGTCACAGACCTCTGGAACTGGCTCCCCAGAGAGGTAGTGGAGTCTCTTTCTCTGGAGACTTTCAAGGCCTGTCTGGATATGTTCCTGTGTGACCTGAGCTAGATTGTATGGTCCTGCTCTGGCATTGGGGTTGGACTTGATGATCTCTTTGGGTCCCTTCCAACCCCTGACATCTTGTGCTTCCTCGTGAAGTAAAAGAAATGGGAGGAAAAGTGAGCGTACCTTCAGCTCAACAGATTTGAGCATTGTCAAGTACAATGAGGAAATTTGTACAAGAAATCCCTCAAAAAAATTCCATGGAAATTGTCAGTCGTCTCAATTAGTAATCTCATAACTTTATATAAATATTATATCCAGAAAAGGTAGTCTGTTAGTACATCATTAACCTTTTGTCTTCTTTCTAAAATAAGTTTAAAGGCAATGCAGGACTTAGGGTGTGGATGATGTGCATTTTTCTAATGTAATTTATGGGAACATCATGAACTTGAAATGCATTTAATATGAAAATTGTTTATATCTGCCTCTCTACACTCACAATCTAAATACCAGTTAGGTAGAAAAGGATTATGTTTGTAAAATATACACAAGCCTAAAGAGAGACCCTTGAACAGGGAAAATATGCAGAAAATTCTTTCTTATGGACTGTTTAGACTTTGTTGTCTATACAAAATGAAAGTATTGTAACATATTTGTATGAAATCCAAAAAAATATTGTGATACTCAATTTCTGTACATAATGAACATAACAAAATTATGATGCTTCTCATTATAGCTGCTTATGCTACCAGTTAAGATAAAATCATAAGCAATGATGGCTTGTGCCCAGTCTATAGCAAAGCAAAATCATTGTCAGTCTAGTAAAGAAAAAACTTTCCATGTTTTGCAGGCACACAGATTATTTGAGCTGTGCATGTATTTGACTATCTATCACTCTTCAGTTATGCATTTTCATAGTATTAAATTCTTCAATGCGTTTAACTGCAATGTTCCATGATGCACATACAGAATAGTAATGCTGGCATGACAACTTTGCTCAGTTTTTCTGAAAACATTATCAGAGGAGGAAGTTTAAGATACTTTATTCTACTGTTTGGTGTTTTTTATTGTTGGTTTTTTGTTTGTTTTGGGTTTTCTGGTTTTTTTTTTTTTTTTCCAGTCCAGAACATTGTTACTCTTACTAATGGAAAAGGGAAGATATAAAACAAAATACTGCTTGAGTAGACCAGTGCAGCTTTTGAATGTAAATGATCAGCAAACTTTAATGCTTATGGAAGAATAGAGTTGTTCTATATGCATATATTTACTGATAGGGAACTGGAGTAGTGTCACAAACAGTTGGGAACATATCTTTCAGCTCCTTTATTTTTCCTAAGGCTTTTCGTCAGACTTAGTGTGAGTGTAAAAGCACATCTGTCAGCGAAGTTGCAGTGATTTGTAGCCATTATGTATGGTAAATACAGCCTATCTTAAGGCCTCAGGGATGCATGCAAACTGCTAGATAAGGTTAAGTGAATTACAAGATACAGCTTTTGGTAGTCTATTCCATCTAACCAAACAGCAAGAAGGCATGGAAGACCTCTATAGACTTATCAGGCCAGTCTAATTGCTTTCATTCAGCTAGTGCCAAGATGTACAGTGTTAATGGGTTGATGGTTCTGTGGGTAATGAAGTTTGGAGATTTTCCTTGGTGTTCAGAATTCTAGTTCTGGCTTTCCAGAGTGCCTTCTGTGAGATGTGCCAAAGAGGTAGTGAAGAGTGCAGAGAATAATAGAGTCATAAGTGAAAGAACTACCACACCATGAATTAAATGTAGGTGCATGCATTCTGTTGTTGCACAGATAGAAGGCCTTCAAGTAGTGCAGCATTGTCTGAATTCAGCAAAAGCAAGCTTTGCTTATTTCCTCCCAAGTGAGGATTATTTTATTGCTTGTGATGATGCAATGAAATTATTTAAATGCTTGCATCATTTTCTGTGGCAGTAGAAGTAAAAATCCCCTCAAATTGTAATGCACAAATGTTTCTTACCTGTAGTAATTTTAAATGCTAAATCTTTAAAATTTAGTATCCAAAATTAAACATCTGAGGTCAATGGTTTAATGTTCTACTTCACAGAAGTATTGAGCACTTAGAACTCCTGCTGGATTAAGTGGGATATGAAAGTTTTGCCCACAGGTGGTACTGCTGTGGGGTCAAATGCTTCAATTTTTCACATGAAAATTTTAGTTTCCAGCAGTTCCAGTACAAATAATTGAAAAATATTTTTAAATAATTTATTTTTAAAGAGGTTTTATTGACAGTTAATAAAACTGTTGTGAAAATGTTTTTCAGTTAGCTGCAGCTCCTCCCCAGTTCTTAATCAACACAGAATTTCAGGTCTGTCAGTCTGACAGCTTTTTAATAAAACATACCTAGGCAGCATCATCAGGAAAATAGATCTGCCCATGCCATTGAGTGCACTCACTGAGACCTCTTTTAGCAGGACATCTTAAGGCATATCTCAAGGCATTGTTCATGGAAAAGAAAGCTTTTTCTCTAGACCAGCTCTCTGTCATAAACATGTGTCTGATGAGAATTGAATAACCTTGGCCACCTAGGGAAATTCTGAAACTCCAGTGCATTTGATTTTGTAGCTGAAATGCAGCAGCAGTGTAATTGTTCAAATCAGCAGGGTGTAATGGATATGAATCCAGTCATTCTGTAGTTCCCATCACTTCTTTATTGTCATCAGTTTGGAAGTGTTGTTCAAACTTAGCAACTCAGACACCTGGTTAAATGAAACCAAGTTGAAAGACTTAAAGGGGTTATACAGATAGTAACAGTTCTTTTAGCACACATCTTGGCAGAATGTTTTTCATGTCACTTTTATTTACTAATTTGACCACTGAATCTCTTTTTTAACCTAATAACCTGGTCTCTCAAGATTAGTGGTTTTTATAGCAAGACAGGACAATAAACTGTTATGAAGATGTACGTTAAAATGTAATTTAACCTGATCTTCAGAGGTTCCTGTAGGTTCTGTTATCTTCTACTGCAGTAATAGCAGATACCAAGGACAAGCTTTGTCTCGTTTTTGTTTTTACGTTGTTATGTTCATATTTAGAATGATGAAATCACAGAATTAAGGACAGCTCAGTGTTCTGTCTGTGTTGTAGTTAGATGAAACATTACCTGGTTATTATTTTTGTTAAGAATAAATATAAAGATTTGCTAGCTCAGTGTTTGTCAAATAAGAGAAAACTGGATTCTTTTATTTCCACAACAATGGGGAAAGTATACATACTTACATAATATATGTTACATTGTGGTACCTACATGTAAGTTACAGGATTTACAGTGTGTGCTGTAATTCGTGTTACTGACTGCATAGTACCTGTTTGGATGGTACACCTTTGCAAGTTCAGTTTCTGAGTTTTTGGGCTCCTCATCTGCTTGCCTTAAACAGTTTACTAGGTTACTACTAGGTGTGTCAGCAGTGCTTAAATCTACCTTGATTCAGTAACCTTTTTCCTAGTCAATAACATTTGCATGAACAGTGCAACAGTTTGTAAGAGCACACCTCTGTATCCAAGAAAATAGTCACATCTTTGACATACAATTAATAAAACATCCTGCTAGCCTTGCTGAACAGCACAGAGTTGGAAAAGCAGTACGAGTCATGATTGCAAGTTCTGTGCTGTGGAAAGGGTGGAAGTGTCTGGCTAGAAAAAGAACACATATTTCACTATTTAAGAATGGTACAACAGGAGGTTTTATGAACTGGAATATGTAGAATTCCTTTATCTGTCAAAAGATGCTAAACAGTTCTCATGCAAATCTTCTGAGCAGTTTCAAGATTCTACAAAATAATTTTACTTTCAGTGAAGCTGGTTTTTATTTTTATATCAATTTCTCTGGCAATTTGGTAAATAAGATTCTTTCAAAGTTATCAGTGCATAAAAACAGATACCAAACCCAATTGCTCTGCCAATGGAACAACAATAAATTCTGCATAAAACTTTATACAGTAGATGAAATTCTAGTTTTCTTGATAAAAGTATTTTTATATTGTGCCTTGAGTTGTTGTCCTGCCTAATTAGTTGATATATTTGGGAACTGTGATAAAAATAGTGTGATAAAAGGCCAGTGAAGAGAAATTGATTGAAAATAGAATGCATATTGAAAAACAAGGTAGAAATCTTGTAATGGGACACACATAATGATATGTTATGGTGTTACAGCATCGTACTTTTTATAGCACAGGGTAGGTTTTATTATGTAAGCATTGCATTAAAGTAAGTTACCTGGTCAACTATTTCTTTCTTAGCTTGCTGGAATCATGCCTAACGTACATGCCTTTAAAAGAGGCTAGGTGTTCAGGTCACATTCTTACATTCAGAACAGCTGTGAAGGTGAGTAAGATAAAGGCAATTCAGAATAACCATAATTTTTTGCAAAAAACCCTGCTTTATTCAGCAGAAGGATATCTTTTGCTAGAGAAGCAGCAGAAGGTGGCTGAATAAATCACTCATATCAATGCATTCCTCGTATCACCCATATTCATTCAGTACAATACATTATGCATTCGAGTCAGAAGAAACTGTTTTTCAGATCTTGTGCACTGCACTGAAAAATTCCCTTCTACATACCTGTGTATTTATTACCTTCAGTTATTCATGAGTTACTGAGCACTGTGGACATTTTTAAGTTACCCTGTATCTCATTTCATCCATTTGGGTTTTTTTGCAAAATACACTGAAAATTGAGGTTTACTTTCAAAACTCAAATGAGATTCCACTGAATGAAATAACAGAATGCGTATTAAAAATGACCAATTGGATTTCAGACTTGGTACTGTAATTTATAATTCCTCCTTTCCCTTCTCTTTCTCATCCTTTTTGTCCTCTCTACAAGCATCTTTTTCCCCTCAGAGTACTACTGGTGCTATGTACAGTATTTTGTTTACAGTAATATAAACATTTTCAGCCTGTGACTTCATTGCTGAAATAACTCACCTCTTTCATATCAACTCTTACCTAGGAGCCGTACAGCAGACTCATTGATGTAGGTTTTTTTCTGCATGGCAGCCCAGGCCAAGCTGTGGTTTTCATTGCATGATGCAACTTCACCTTTTTTGGTTGTCTATGGGATTAATTATAATTTATTCTTGTATTGCCTGTGCATGCCAACGAGCTTCTCATAATGGCGTTTACACTGAATGCAGTCTACAGCATTAAGTGCATGAACTGGAATTTTAAAAATCCATTAAATTAGAAAGCTTGAGCAGATGTAAATTATGCTTATTAATATCTGTAAGCTTTTCTAGAATGAATAGGGCATAATGTGTATCAGTCTATATACTTTAAATTTCCTGCATATTACGGTGTTTTATGGGCAAGATAGATAATCGCAGTGTGGTCAGAATGTGGGAAAGAAGGAATGTCAATAACTGTTCTCTTCTGCCAATGGCTGAATGATGCCAGTTGTGTTCAAAAAGATAAACCTTTCCCTGCTGTCAGCTTCAGCAGCAGGTTGACAGAGAAAAGAGGTAAGATTATGAATAATAATTTCCCACAAGTCACAGTTTGTGAAGAATTTCGAAGCACAACAGGGTTTTCTGTAATATTAAATAGCCTGCCAAGCGATTTGAAATGCTCTGATTTACAAAACACCACTGAAAGAAAGTTTTACATGAAGAATTGTAACACTGCTTGCTGTTTCGTTTAAAAATGACCTTGTGACCATCCTAAGCAACCTGTATTTCATATGTTCTTAAATGTATTCAAATAAATCTTTGGTCAGCACAGTAGAAGATAAGGATTTAATGCTAAACCTGTTGTTCCTGATAAAACGATCAAACGGCACTTTGGAAAGTCACTTGAAACACTCTGTCTGAACACAAGTTCGTAGTGCTGTTTGTCAGTGCAAATGTTGAGTGCATGTTTTCAGAGGTTACATTTTGTGCTTTTGGGGCATTCAAACTTGATGAATAAACATTATTCCATCCATTTAACTTCAAGGACCTGTGATATAAAATGCTATGATTTTTGAAAAACTATCACTGTGAACAGATTGGTATACAGAAATGAAATATACTCTTAGTGTGAACTTTGAAGCAGGAACTGAAAGATTGCATTAGTTTCAAAACCATACAAACCAACAGTAACTTCCATAACTTGTCATGCCACCCACGTGTTGATACTCTGCTGCCCTGAGAACGCTTATTGTTTGGGATTACTTAGGTAGTGTAGTTTTGCTTTTTAATGTTGCTGTTATCCCTGTAGTCCACATAACAGCAGGTGCTTTTGTTATAATAGAGGAAAATTCTTTTAGGACTGTAAAACTGATCAAGCATAGATACATGCCAGTGTGGAATTCTTCCTCTTGAAACGTTTGCAAATTGGATTACTACGTTAGTCCTTCTGATTTTTCTAGTAGGTCAGTATGTAAACTTAGCTACATATCCCACACACAGCAGCCAGGATAAAAAAGATGTTGGATGATACAGTGCAAGCCATTTTGAGATAATAGTAGAAAAAAAAAGGAGGCCCTATATATTCATTTTTAACATGATTATAATCCTCTTCTTACATTGATGCCAAGTAACTGTGTATCAAGCTTGTGATAATTGATCTGAGCAACTGCTACAGGTGTTGACAATACCTTGTTCTGGTTGCTAATGAAAATAACATGACAGCTAAAAAAGAAAGGCATAGTCTCATTAATCTGCCTAAAAAGTACTTTGCCTTACTCAGAAAAGCCACTGTGATTGTGACTGTCACTCAAGATCCAGGCTAGTTTTCTTGTCTGAAAAGTTAAACTAGCAATGAGCTGAAATATCTTTTCCACTTGTTTTCCTTGTGTGGTTTTAACTATTTCTATTATTTGGCAATGTAAGTGGCTATTCAGTAAGCCTTTCATAAAATCAGCAATTTTTATGTAAGAGTATGGTAATTTGCTTTTAAGACAGTTCTGGTAAATAATTGGGTCCCACAGCTGGAACAGCTGTGACATGAAAATTTCTATGTAGAAAAACTTGCTAGATTCCAGGTTTATGCATGTGGAAAGTAAGCCAGAGTAGATGCATGGAGAAACTGCGTACATGTGTTTTATGTTAGAAAGGTATGTGTGGTAATACTCCAGGAGTCCAAGGAAAGGAAGAGGGAAACTGATAGAAGGGCCCGTCATAAATGTTCATATCTGTAGAGAATGAGTAGTACCTGGGTTAAGTCAGCAGTTGGTACGAGGCAAAGGAGTTTAAACAGATGTGCTGCTGAGATTTAAACTGATGTGATGCTGACAATGTGTTCAGAGATCTAAGATGGTTGCTTTAGGTAGTTGAACATTTTTTTTTTAACTTCAACTCACCTGTTCACTATTCTTACTGAAGTGGAACAAGTATAAAAACACAGACTTCGTTGTGAGAATTTACAGGGATACTAAATGTGTTGTAGTTTGTATTGGAAGTAGTTGAGCTCCGTGACCTAATGGCACCCTGAATGTATCTCAGGTATTAAATGACTAGGGTGCTTAAAAACCTCTTATGCTGATAAAGCTAAAAGAGCTTCATGGGGAATGAGAATGAATCTGAAATAATAAAAACTAGTTTGGGACTATATTTTCAAGTTTTATGCAGATTCTTCAAAGGAACGTAGATGATTGATGCTTACAGTTATGTGTGTGTTTGAAATATGAAACAACATTTCCTGCTTGGTGTAACCGTGTTTAAGGACTGCCTTAGAACTACCATTAACACAATGTGGATAGCATTTTGTAGATGAGAATAGATTTGGGTGCATGCACTTAAAAAGCCTGGCAAGAAAACCTGATCCGATAATGTGATGTCAGTTTTCTACCGCTTGCAGTAGTTCTGGCTTTCATTGCTTAATTACATTACCCACTGACATTTAGGTAAAATAATGCAGCTTAAGCTGAAGTTTACTCCTGCTCAGCCAGATAATTTCATTGCAGCGTTGCAGAAAGGAATTTCAGAAAAGACAGATGAGAGAAGTATTTTAACACTCTGGTTTGTCTGATAGTCTTAATTTTCAGTTAGGGTAGTTCAATTTAGACTAAATTTCATAGGACCAGCTTATCTTTTTTTAATTACAGTCTGTAAAGAAACAAGAAACATGACAAGAATATTTAAAATCATCTGCAGTAATCTGTTATGTGTGTCAAGCAGACACACATAGTTTTATTGTGATGCACAAAAGAAAAAAGCCCTAATTTAGAGTCTAATAGGATAGGTATAGGACAGTCTCATTTTTGAAGATGGTGCATGTTTTTTCAGAATGCAGTCAGATAATGGACAACTTTAAAAGTTCAAGTTTTAAAAGTTCAAGTTTTAAAAGGATCAACAGAATAGTATGGTAACTAAAAGACACTGAGCTGGAGGAGTGTTTAGAGCTGGAAACCAATGATGGTGGTGAGCTGTTGAAAATTTGATGTTGAGGAAAGTGGATAGCAAATGTGGAAAGCACCTCTGAGTAGTTTTAAAATACAGCAGCTGCAAAATAGATTAGATAGAATAAGAAGGAATCTCAGGAAGTCACTGTACATTCAGATGCAAGGCAAGAGTGGCTATACATAAATTTCTTCAATCAAAGACTTAAATTTAAGGGATCAATGACTTGTAGGCCCTCTCCTACAGAAGCAGAAGATTTTAGAAATAGCCATATGTAGATTATTCTATTGATTTATGCAAACACAAAGACTGTAAGTGGCCCATATATTCAAGGCTGAAATGTACTTACCACTCTTTTAACAATCTGAGATTCACCATTTAGTGTTTAAATATATTCATTGATTGAAAAAGTTCTTTGCTTCTGATACACTTCTCGTAAACTTGATCCATTTCCATTTGTTCAGTTCAATGTCAACATGGAAAAGGGATTAGTATTCTTTTTGCAGCACCATATGATGTGTTTGCATTCTCATGTCACCAGTTGTTTTCTGTTCCTTGGAGAGAAAACGGATACAACAACTTATTACTCCTTGATACCCTGATAAAGAATATTAAAGAACACATTAAATAATAGGAGATTAGAATTAAGAGAAAGAGGTCTTATTACAAAGTAGAAACATGCAAAATGGTCAGCTTCAGTAAATACAATATGCAATTTAATAGAATCTATGACACAGCATATTGGGTATAAGCATTTTATTAAATGCTTATTGAATGAAGTAGTTTATTAACTGTTGTCCAAAAAGCTAGTAATATTATTGGAAACAGAATACTGCTGGTTTTCTCTTTAATATGGTAGTGGTATCACTGAGAAGTCTTTGATTAAGAAGGTGATGCCTGGCATTGTTTCTCTGTTGCTCTCTTAAAATTGGCTTGCCTTTAAAAAGATTTTATCAAGGTGATGTAGTACTGTTTACAGTTGGTAATGTTGTCAGCTTATGGTAAGCAATAGAAAAATCTAACGCTAAGCAAAATAATACACTTTTCCTGCTGAGGTGTATGGTTCTCAGCAAACCTCATGAAATACAGTTCTCTTAAGCCAAATGGAGAGGTTAATGGTGTGTTTTGCAAAAAAAAGCATCTGCTCTGTGTGCTGTCCACTACTGAAAAAATCCCATTTCTATACTTCATCCTTTTATCGTGTGACCCAGAAAAATGAAAGAACCATAAGGAAAAACAGTGTCTCTGCTTCTTACACAAATCTTTACTAGGTGATGCTGTTGTATCAATTTATTACTGATTGATCTGGTTTTGTTGTTCCTTGTTTCTTCTGTAGGTGGTTTTTTTTTTAGTTTGTTTTTTTATTTTTGAAGGAGAATAAGGAAACCTGTTCATTTTTACCCCAGATGTGTCTAAAAGCTTGTGTGCTGGGGAGAGAATATAGAAGTACTTAGTTGTAGAAGAAATCCACAAAACAGATGAGTTGTGATTCATTCTTTAATTAGGTTAGAAATAGAAAGGTAGTTTTCTAATGCCTGTTTGTGATCTGTCAGACTTTAAAAAGAATGACAGAAGATGTTGTGATAGGAGTTAGGAAAAGAAAATAGGGATAGGCAGAGCTCCATATGTTCCTGCTTTATTTCTGTAGAGCAGTTTCCTATTAGTGTGGGGTATTTTTTGTGTGAAATATTTCAGATAGATGTCATGATGATTGCAAAACTGGCCTAAAGTCTGAATAAATGGAGTTTCTTCCCCTTACTTATGTGTGGTCATAATGGCAGTGATTGTACTGCGGCATTAAGACATGTCAAGGCTTTGATCTGAAGTTGGAGACAGGGGCTTTACAGCTCCTGTCAAGAGGGCAAATGATAAAAAACACTCAAGATTTATTTTCAACTCTGTTACAGTTGCAGAATCCTGGAAGTACTCTATGAAGACTGTTTTTGTGTGAAGTTTCATATTAATATACTCATAGAAACAAGTAATTTTAGCAAATATTTAAGTGCATGCTATTTTTTGCCCTCTCCTACTCATTCTATGGCTACTCAAAGAGTAATCCTGGTAGAACCATTTCAAATGCATGAGAAAAATTTCAAATGGAGCAGAAATAACTGAGAATAATAAATACGTGAAATAAACTTACGACAAAAGTAGTTATTTAAATAGCAGTGATCACAGGCTTTGATCATTTGTTCAGCTGTGATAAAGGTGTCATGTAAAGTACTGATTAAATCCTGGCTGTGAAAAATGTTTAGGGATGCTGGGAGCACTTGGTCAAAATTTTGCTCCATCTGTGCAAAGTTTTAACTGGAGTAATTTTATTACTTCTCTTTTAGTCACTCTTGTTAGCTCAACTAGTTTGTCTGTAATGCCTGTGTAACTGGCCTTTATAATTGCTAGTATTACTATAAAAATACAGTACTAATGAAGAGAAAAATAAATAGATGTAATGACTTGTTCTAGAGGGAAGTGTCCCTGCCTATGGCAGGGGGCAGGAACTGGATGATCTTTGAAGTCCCTTCCAACCTAAACCATTCTATGATTCTGTGAATCAAAAATGAATAGGAGTGTTTAAAAAGCAGGAGAGGAAGGAAGAAAATGAATAGATTGCAGTCTATGCCTGAAGAACCAAATAAGCTACTGTCTTTATCACAAATTAGGCAAACTAACTGCATTGTTAATTCTCTAGATGCAGTTTTTATGTTGAATTGTAGGACAAAGCACACCGTTTCAGCAAAGGGGACGACATGGTATGAATGTTGAGCAAAACAGTCAGTCTCTCAAGCCTTGCTTGTGTAACCCAGGCATGATTGTAGAACTTACTTGATTTGCATAAAAAGGTGGTGGGGCAAAGGGGAACTATAGGAACTATATCCCTTGATAGAACATCAGCAGGATATCCCTGTGATAGCTCAACTGGAATTAATGCTGTGAGGTTTTATGTTTAAACAGTAGTAGTCATGGCTGCAGCAGTTTGTTGGTTTATTTTTTTTCTAAGTTTTGGGTAGCAAATTAATGAGGCTCTTTCAAACCATCACAAATGCATATAGCACATAAATATTGCATTTAGAATTACATCATTACTGTAATTTTTATCCAGTTATGTTAAATCTTTCCTATAATTGCTATTATAATGTTATTCCATTGATTTTGGTGTATTTTATTCTGGATTTTAGCAGTATAGATGCATTAAACCCATGCTTAAATGGAAGAGTAATAAAAACATTTTTAACAGTCTCTTACTTCCTTCAAAGGTGAAACCTTTGCTGACCCAAAGGGCTGAAATTCCATAGGACAAGTCATCTGATTTTAGTTTAAAACAGATAATATTAGTCATGGAGACCTCAGCACATTACTGTCTGGGACTCTTTTAAGAACTAGAGCACTTCTGGTTTTGGGAAGCTCAGTGTGAAGAGGAGGTTCAAATTGACTCCCTTTCTGCAGCAGACTGAAGGATGCAACGATGAACACTAGCGACCATAATTTTCTCTTGGCTCATATGTGTGCTACTGATAAAACAAAAAAAAAATCCAAACTGAAGAATGTCACTAAAATTTAATCTGGAAAAGTTTCAATCTTGTGTAATGCATCCTGTGAGTATAAATAATACTTTCTCTAGCCTTAGTGCCATGCCTTTCTGACAAAATAATCATGATTAAAAAGAAAAAAAGGAAAGAGAAATGGACATTTTGTTTGCCATCAAAGTGGATAACAAAAATTGAGAGAGATCATCTCTGACATGAAGGATGTTTTAGGCATATGACTAGTAGAGAAAGTTGCTCTGGTATTAGCTAAACAAAAGTAAAAACTCAGAACTGTGGTCTGCTGTGCTAATTGGTTTGCAAACACAATGAAAATATATTTTGCTTTAGCTAATTTAAGATCTTGTAGGTTTTTGTAAAAGCCAGCGGTACAAGAGTACACTTGTTAGCTGCAACATTAACTGACCTGACCTAACAATCACTACAGGTACTAAAGAACTGTGGAAAGGAAGATAATGAAACTCTCTCTGTCCTGGTTATAAATCTGGGGAATACTATTAGCTTCAGTAGATTTCTGCAACGTTAACAGGAACCTAACCCAGAATTAAGTGTTCAAGCCTCTGGGTTGGTGCACGGTTCTTCCATTGGCTTCTGCTGTGTTTCCTGTGATGTCTGTTGATAGGGTCCGTGGTGGCTGAATGGCCTACCTTATTTTGACAAAGTCCTTTGTTCTCAATAATGATATACAGAAAATGATCCTGTTTGGTTCTGAAATGACATCCACTTTATTTGTAAAGTATGAGGCATTGTCTCCTGTCCTGTATGTTAACATTTGACTTCTCTTCCCTTTTGCCTGCTGTTGTAAATCAACTTTGTTTGAAGTATAACAGGAGTGTTTCATAACTTCAATGACTTTGCAGATAGCTTAAAAATTATTTTAATCTAATTTCCTATAGCACTGAGGCTTCATAAAATATAAACCTGTTGTACATCAAGGAGAATTTTGCTGTATACATTCATGCATCTAAAGAAAGGAGAGGGCATGCTGTACTTAACTTGTTTGACCTGTAATGTATACAAGGAATGGAAAATTTGGCTGCATGTGTAATGACCTGGTAGCCCAGGTAATTTCCTTTATGCCTTCAATTAGGTAACTTAGATTCGTAACGCATAGACTCTTGCTTGTTGAGCAGTCTAGCATTGTATTTGCAGAGCTACGCCTATACTAACTGGTATTACGTTTACGTTCAGTGATTTATTTGACCTGGGAAGCCAAAGAATTTCTTCTTTCCTAAAAGAATGTTTTCCTGAACTCCAAATGATCAAATTTTCTATTTTTCCACTGTATTACATTGTGATGACACGTGATCATTTGCAATATATGTGTGTGTATATATATGTATATATGGTGGGACATTATGTATATATAGTATATACATCAGCATATATTGGGACGACTTTCAGTTTGGTCTATGACCTCAACATTGTTCTGTGGCTTCACCCACCTGTTTTAGAAACCTCACAAATAAATCACTAATCCTACTTGTGGAAATCATCTCCTTCCTTAGATAAAACTATCGAGTACCAGTTTGTATAGAGTATGCTTTGGACCTGTCTCACTGTTAAATAAAGCACACTATAATAAGCTAGAATTTGCAATGGCTGCCTGACACACACAAAGGTATTTAAATTAACCTGCATGCAGAAATTAACCCTTAGAGTACTGCTTCAAATTCCTCAATTTATTTTGTTATTTAATTTTACCAGTGGGCTATGCTGCTTTTCTACTCAGTTCATAGTACTGTACATAAAGTACATTAAGTAGCTATACATGAAAAAAGAAGTCAGAAAAAGGAGAAAAAGCCAAACCCAAACCAACTTCTTGTAACCAAGGGATTCTCCAAGACTAAGTACCCTAGGTTGCTAATGGGTAATGTATTCCTAAGCAACTACTTCTCTTTCAAGGTTTTATGTAATTGCATCAATTGAGAACATGTGATGTTTCACTGTGACTTTGTGCTTGTTAGGATTGCTGCTAAAGTATCATAGGTATGTCTCTTATAGAAAGAAGTCAGTTCTTTAAGGGTTAATATGGGGCTAAAGAATCCTTAGGTATTCTCCTGCTTGTCCTTAACTTAAAGGTATTTGCATGTTAATTCTCACATATTACCTGAACAGGTGAATATAAAGACTGTCTGAATGACTAACTGAATGAATTACTTTGAAATGCTTGCTTGTATCTCATGAACAACTGGAAAACAGAGATGTGATTTCTGAATCCAGGTCTTTAAAGAAAGACGTAAAGAATTCGATACAGTAGAAACTCATATACTGACAATTTCTTCTGATTTCTTTTTCTTTCAAATAGCCCAATAGAATCTTGCCAGAATTTCTACAAAGATTTCACATTACAGATCGACATGGCTTTCAATGTGTTCTTCCTACTCTACTTCGGCCTGCGCGTAAGTAGCGTCTCTTTGGTATGTCTCTGAGGAGACAGAGAGGCAATATGGCTCATTAGAGTATTTGAGTATAGGGTGACTGTACAATGGCTGGGCAAAATTAAACTGATTTCTAAATTGCATGAGCAAAGCATTTGATTGAGAACATTCAGGTAGTAGTAATGAATATCTGAGATCACCAGGGAGACCAACAGTTTACAAGCTAAACTCTGTTCCAGAATGTTCTTGTCTGATACTGGTCAGTGATGTTGAATCTAGTTTCAGTGTTCTCAATGGAGTGATAACTACCTCAGCCAGAGAAATGAATACTGGGTTCCTGGAGAAGAGGAGGCTCAGGGGTGACCTCATTGCTGTCTACAACCACAGGAAGGGAGGTTGTAGCCAAGTGGGGGTTGGTTGAAGGAATATTTTACTGTCCCATCCTTCTCCATCTGTTCTTCCAGAAATTATATAAATATTAGCTTATTTTCAGTTCTAGAAAATATTTGTTTAAACATGCACATACCCATTTAAAAATCTTTGTTGGCTAGCATCTAACTATGTGAGAACTCAGAAGGGAAGTCTGCAAACTGCTGATGAAGTTAAAATTGCACAAGTTAGTACATAAGCAAGTGATAGAGTATGGCAGAGATACAGCAGGTATGGAAGTAATTCTTTGGCAGTGATGGAATTATGCTGATTCTTCTAGAAGAACATGATGGTCAAGCATGATAGCATTGCTTCTGTAATTAAATTGTTTTTTCTTAGTTGCTAGTTTCCTTATGAAAATATGAGCAGCCTTTACATTATTTTCAGTGTTTGATAACCTTTTAACCTATTTGGAAGCCTAAATGTTGTGGACTATGGAAAGGTAACTGCTGATTAGAACCTGTTACGAAAATATCAATCTGACAGCTTAAAGAGCTTTTACTTCCAAATATTTTGACTACTTTTAAGTTCAACATGAGTGACTAGAAAGCTTCTGCTGAAATGGGATATTTTTGTATAGTTTTCATGCTGGAGCATTGATATTGAGTAAATACAACTAACAAAATGTCAGTTTATTTTTGAGTTTGACTCTTTTCCAAGGCAAGTGCTGCTCATGTTGTCTGTCTGCTTCTTAAGTATAATTTTGACATGCTTGATATCAGTAGAGTCCCCTTTCTTAATGTTGTATCTAAAAGTTTGTGTGCACCATAAAAAAATTCTGTTAAAGTTGTGAAGTAATTCTAGAGCCAAGTAGACTAAGTGGCTAGAGAATGTCAGCATTTGCTTTGAAAAAGACCATGCACATTGTTAGTAATTAACAAAAGAACAAGCACCCTGTTTTGAAATATCTTTGTCTATGTTTTGAGATTTACATGGGTAAAATTTCTCTGTTAAATATCTCTGGTGCAATAATTCTTTTTTGTGTGTGTATTCATATTTCACATGTATATAAAAGCATATGATTTAATTATTACTTGAATGGGAATAGTAGTTTGGCTTCATTTAAGCACATAGATGAATAGGCAAGTTGGAACTATGATGACCTTGTCATCCAAATTTGCCAGTTTTCTCTAAGCTGATTTTGTAGTCAGGAAAGAGAAATGACTTTAGTCCTGAGTTGTGCCTTGTAGAAGTCATCCTGGTGATTACCTCTGGGCAAGATGACAATGGGACTCTTTGCAGACTATCACGTATTTAGAAACTTGAGAACAGCAAGTTCTCAAGGATAAGACTGCTACCAACATGTTGGTGTGCTACAGCAAAGGTGATACCTCTATAATCTTCTAAAATTATTGATAGGTTGTTACAATGCAGAGAAAATGTGTTCCAGTGCAGATAGTACAACTCATCCTATAAATGATCTTTTACCAAGCAGTGCACGAGAAAGACTTTGTGGTGACTCGTGTTATTTTGTCTGAGCTGACCTAAAGCATCAGCTACTTCTTCACTAACTTTCAAGTTTAGTATTTTAGAATGGAAAATACTGCACATGCTTGAAACCACCATCAGCACAATCTGATTCTTTCATAACATCATTTGTTGTCTTTTTCTTTTTCAGTTCATAGCAGCCAATGACAAGCTATGGTTTTGGCTAGAAGTTAATTCAGTAGTAGATTTCTTCACGGTTCCTCCAGTGTTTGTGTCAGTATATTTAAACAGAAGTTGGCTTGGTAAGTAAAATATTATTTCCTTTTAATTTCTGTTATAAAAATACTTAAACTTTTAACATTCTGATGGAGAAATTCTTCTTCGTGTGGCATCATGTAAGCAGAGGAATGTTACCAAGGTTCGTTTTGCAATGAATTCACCATTTTAGCAGAAAGGTGGGTTTATGTCAGAAGCAGAACTTAAATCCGTTTTGTTCTTGATTCTTTAATATAATCTCCTACTCTTAAGTGGTGGTGCACTCCCATTGTAAATGACTGTGTAACATGTGTCTGTTTTTTAATAGAACTGTGAGTTTCATGTAGTTGTTTCAGCTTACTTGAACAAGTGATCCAGAGCATTAATGCACTTCACTGGATTGCCATCAACTGCTGTACACAGTGAAATCAACAATTTTTTTTCACAGGTCGAGTAGTTGAATTTTAAAAGCACTGTAACAGTATAGTTGGAAAATTTGTGTAGGTACCTACTGAGCTTAGCTGTCATGTGTTTAGAAACTTGTGAGTAGCAAATACCTGAGACTGCCACCAACGTGTTTGATATGCTAGAGCAAAGCTGATGTACCTGTACAGTGTAGAAACGCATTAGAAAAGACTATGCTGTATGTAAAAGAGTATACAAAATGAAGCAATGCAGACAAAATCAAGAATACACATAATGCAGCATAGGAAGTTTCTTGTAGAAATTGTATATTCTTTCTAGTTAAGTAAAATGAAGGACAAAACTTGTGAGTTTTTGTTCAGGGAAAACTTCCTAAAAGTGGCATACTTGGTAAATGCTGTGTCTTTAGACAACATGTGAAGCAGCACCGTTTGACAATCCATTTCTCCAGAAATATAGGCACTCATCCCTAAAAACTGAAGTAATTAAGTGTTTCACTTGGGAAGTAAAATAAATAATCTTATATAGTGATGTATTTTCAACTTGATACAGAAATGTAAAGATGCAAAAATTATTGATGGATTGATGTTGGGAAAAAAATAGATCAATAAATTTATAATGCACACACATTAGAGTTTATATTATGTACATCAGTGGTGAATAGAATAGAATAGAATAGAATAGAATAGAATAGAATAGAATAGAATAGAATAGAATCAACCAGGTTGGAAGAGACCTCCAAGATCATCCAGTCCAACCTAGCACCCAGCCCTAGCCAGTCAACTAGACCATGGCACTAAGTGCCTCATCCAGGCTTTTCTTGAACACCTCCAGGGACAGTGACTCCACCACCTCCCTGGGCAGCCCATTCCAATGCCAATCACTCTCTCTGGGAAGAACTTCCTCCTAACATCCAGCCTAGACTTCCCCTGGCACAACTTGAGACTGTGTCCCTTCTGTTGCTGGTTGTCTGTTGCTGAGACCAACCCCCACCTGGCTACAACCTCCCTTCAGGTAGCTGTAGACATCAATGAGGTCCCCCCTGAGCCTCCTCTTCTCCAGGCTAAACAACCCCAGCTCCCTCAGCCTCTCCTCATAGGGTTTGTGTTCCAGAAAGTGATAAAAGAGCCAGAAAAGACCATTGCAGATCTTCATGTGATTATTGTCTTCATTACATACTTCTGAGTACGTAAAAGGAAGTAATGCTTTCTGAAGGAGAAAATCTCATACAGCTCCATATTATGATAGGAAATGAAATAAAAATGAAAGTATGTGAATCTAAACCAAGCTTGTGCTTAAAAGAAAATTGCTGATCTCCCTAGCTGTAACTCAATCCCAGATTCTTTGAATTAGTTGAATTCAAGAGATGTATTTTCACACTGGAATGTGATGTAACAGTTTCCTAGAACTTTGATATTAAAATCCTTGGAGGTGAAAACAATCTAAGGTCAGAATCTAGAATCACAGAATCACAGAAAGAGTAATATAAATTGAAAAAATAGGAAACCTGCAAAATTTGGTTAATGAGGCAAAGAGATAATTATGCAAGACAAATAACCCTTTGTCAAAGTGACTGCATAATTGACTGACTCATGGTGACACAGCAATCTAATTAACAGTGCCAACAGAAACAAGGAATTTACCCATTTAGCAGTTTCTGCTGGATAGTTTTTACAAGATTGATGTCATTTTGCCAGCGGAGTTAAACATTGCACTTACTCATGGAACTGAAAGGATTTCCATCTTTCTTAATTACACCAAAGTGACCTTTTCTTGATTTCTTGTTTATAAAAACACTTTACCTGGTTTTGCATGGAATCCTTTTGACAGATTTATCACCTGCTGATGCACATATTTTTTAATGTAATCACCTTAGTAGTGACATATTTCAGTGTTTGAGCTTTGCACCTGCTTCCACTAGGTTTATTCCAAAGGGGTTTTCTCTTTAGGGAAAACCTTCCATAGTAAAATAATTAACTAGTTCAAGATCTACTGGAGTTCCTGGCACAAGTGTAATCTACATCAGTAAGTTATTATTTGGAGATGCTGTGAAAAAGAGTCTAATATGCTGAAGTGTATTAATGAAGCTTTTCTATTCCTTGACACCTTTTAAAGAAATAGCAAAATTTACTCTGCCACTGGAGCTCAAATACTGTGGACATAGTTGTGGATAATACAACAGCAGGACTAGTTGTTGAAGAGAAGGGAGGATGTTTGAAGGATATTAGTTATAGTTTCAGGTCAGATGCCTGTTTTCTGGTTTGTATCATTTTTGCTATTGAAAGAGATATTGTTGTGCTGAGGATGATTCAGAGTATTGAAGTTCTAGTTTCTGCATCATGTGTCTCTGTGGAAATAGGGTTCACACAGGTTAGCACTTCAGAGAGCTAAGTAGAGAGTGCTTTATCTTAGGTGATGTGAAAATCATTTAACAGCTCAGACTTCAGTGTATCCCAATAATTCTGTGCATGTTTTAAGAATTTGTTACTGATTAAGCAGAATTCCTTTATATTCCTTAAGTTTCAAGATTATTTAGGAGCCCAAATGAATACATTGTCTGGTTTATATTAAGCATCAGAGTCCTACCAGTTTATTTCAGCGTTGATTGATATCAGTGATCTGTGACAAGTTTATCTGAGTACTATACAGAATGTAAGTCACTAGAATGTGGCTCTCTGATTTCACAAGAACTGTCCTGTTTTAATGAACTGATAATAAACCATAAGTTCATTGTTTAAAAAAACACAAAAAACCAAAACATACATAACCCCCCCCCCAAAAACACAAACAAACAAAAAAACCCCAAACCAAACAACAAAAACAAACAAACCCAAACATCCTAAATAAAAAAAAAACGTTGCCTTTAGAACATTAAATGCTCATTGAAAGATGTAAAGTATAGTAGAGGATGTGTCATCTGAATGTATACTCTTTTAATGTACCGTAGTGGAAAGCTATTAATAACCTTACACTAGTTCAAAAATGCCACTCTTCTACTATTTTACTTTCTGTTGTTCATAAGATATATTTTATCATCTCAAAATGCTGACTTCTGAATAAAAAAAAAGTAAAATCAATACTGAGATGCAAACCTAATCTTTGACCTAGATTCAAGCAAAATTCAACATGCAAGACACATTAGATTTTGCTTTTCCATCAGGAGGTTTGCAGGACTGGTAGGATGATCACTGTCTAAAATACAGTAGTAGGTACAACAGAGAATCATAGAATCAACCAGGTTGGAAGAAACCTCCAAGATCATCCAGTCCAACCTAGCACCCAGCCCTAGCCAGTCAACTAGACCATGGCACTAAGTGCCTCATCCAGGCTTTTCTTGAACACCTCCAGGGATGGTGACTCCACCACCTCCCTGGGCAGCCCATTCCAATGCCAATCACTCTCTTTGTGAAGAACTTCCTCCTAACATCCAGCCTAGACTTCTCTCAGCACAACTTGAGACTGTGTCCCCTTGTTCTATTGCTGGTTGTCTGGGAGAAGAGACCAACCCCCACCTGGCTACAACCTCCCTTCAGGTAGTTGTAGACATCAATGAGGTCCCCCCTGAGCCTCCTCTTCTCCAAGCTAAACAACCCCAGCTCCCTCAGCCTTGCCACCTAGGGTTTGTGTTCCAGATCTTTCACCACCTTTGTTCAATGTAGACATATGTACAATATAGAGAACAAATCTCTCACTGTGGTGATTAGCACAACCCTGGAAAAGAGGGGACTGCTGTTCACATTTTGTCCAAGTTCTGTTGCAGACATCTCAATTTTGGATGAGGCTTGTGGTCTTAGTGTAAGTTCCTCGTCTGAGAAGACTCTCCTGCATCTCTGGTAGACATTACATATATTTTTGTGAGTGAGAGAGTGAAGTTGTCTTCACTCTGTCAAAACAGATACATGGCTTGGAAGAAAAAGGAATGTCTTAAGATAGTTAAGCTGGTAGTGTGAATGCCAGCTGGCCATCTAAGAAGTGTGCTTCAAGATGAAGCTTTAGTTAAGTGTGTGGCATGAAAACATTTGTTTCTATACACTGTAGAAATTGTTGACATAACCTCTCCTGGTTATGTCAACAATTCTGCAGATGCAAATATGGTTACAGAGAGGTACATAACCTCTCTGTAACCATATTTGCATCTGCATAACTCAATTCCTTATAGAACACATATATATTGTAATGGAACTCAGATCATTAGCCTAGTTAAGCGAAGGAGTTTTCTGACAATTAAATTGTAGGGATAGCAGTGTGAGAGGGGAATTTGAGAGCTGCAAAACATAATAAATGCGTCCAGAAATCTCCAAACTGTCCCTCTCTTAGCGCCTTACTTTTGCAATCATTAGCTGGGGTTTTGTTGGTTAAGTATTGTGTATTTCTGCCATCTATTGGCAAAAACTTTGAATACACATCCAAATCCTCTATTTCTTCCAAAGCTAGTGTATTTTATGAAGCTTTGAAGTGTTTTGTGTCATTTTACCTACATTTATAAGTTATTTGTATAGAATGGAAGCTAAATGCTCTCAGCTTAGAATTGTTTTTTGTGTGCTTTATGTGCTTTTCTTTGCAGTAGCATTTCTTTGTATGCCTTCAAACATGGATCAGAAGGAATTCAGTGAAAATTTAGTTCTCAATACTCAATCTGCCTGGTGCCTTGTTAATATGCCACTGAATGGACTATATCACATTTATATTTTATTGAAGAGAACACATTTTTGCTTTCTGCTAGATAATCAGTTCAGTTTTCACAGAGAAGGCATGTGTTGACAGAGTACACGTTCAAGTGATGCTCACAATAGGCATTTAAGTTGTTACAGTGTTAGTAGCAAAAGGTAGCCTTGTGACCAATATCTATTTGTCATGATATTCAGGAAGAATTCTTATGAATATTGTGGCACCCAGTTGTGATAATATGCTTCTCCTTTTCTCTCCTTCATTGATGAAAAGTCAAGCAAGTTAGCCAAAAGGCAGTAGAGCAGAGAAACACAAGGACAGTACTAATGTCAATTGTCATTGCTTCCCGTTGTCCTCATGGGTAGAGGGCATACCTTGAGTTTTCCTGAGTGAATGACCGACTTAGCCCAGAAAATAGTCATACTCTGAATGCTGAGGTGTTGCATGTTCCTGTGTTATGTTGCAGGTAAGATCCCAATGCCTGTCTTGAAGCCCCAGGGCTCTTACTGAAACTGGCAAAATTAATGCTTGCCTTTTTTCCAGCACCTCAGTAAGGACTTGCACTGAAACAAGTTCAGAAATTTAATGTAGTAGATAGATTTAATTTATTAAAGTGACAGATATAACAGATTCAAGATTGGTGGTGATAAATGAGCTAAGTGCAAGTGACTGAGCTTGAATTAAAAGCTCCTGGGTAACATCCAACAAAAAGGGAGTTACAGATCTCTTCAGTAGTGCCAATATATAACAAAAATGCTAGCAAATGTTAAACTGTGTAGTGAATATGAAATCTTACTCCCTGTCTTGGTGGAGAAGCAGCAGCACAGCTCATCAACTGTTCTCCTCTGTCCTAAATTTGATCTTTTAGGCCACGAGAGGTATTCCCTTTGTGCTTTTTCTATCTTAACCCTGCCTATCTCTGCCTTTTAGGTGACTTTTAGCATAATTTGGATGGAGAGTTGGAAAATGTAGTCATATATTTAGCACGTGCCAAGGGACATCAACTTCAGTGTTAAAATGGCAGTTAATTAGGGAAAGATTGTTGCTTGGGCACTGTTTTGAAGCTGCATCTTATTGTCGGTTTAGCCTGACTTCGTTAGTTTTAGCTGAGACAGGGCTGTCTTCATGAGACTCCTTCAGCCACTTGGCAGACAGGCTTTGTGAGTCTTCATTCCTACATGCAACTGTTACCAGTTACATCACTTTAAGTAAAAGTGCTTCCTGGTTTATCTGTCTGGACTAATTCTTCCATCTTTTCTCATGCGTCCCGAGAGGAAAAACTTGACGGAGCAAGAACATGTCCTTAGTGGGGCAGGAGAGGGGGAAGTCCACTCTTAAGTTTCCTGTCACGTGTAAACAAATGGGTATGGTTTGTTGCCATCCTCTCTTCGTTATCAAGCATTAGGTCCCCTAGTATAATTGGTTTACTTAATCAGTGTGGATTCTATTTTTCTTCCAGAATATTAGTAGCATTATATTAGTAGTATTAAATAATCTAAGGTCAAGAACACATCTCTGAAGAGACTCTCAGGGAACACATGCCAGATTCATTTCAAGACTGAATGATTCTTGGTCCATTTAATTAGTTCTATGGCAATGAGAAGTACATTACATTAGTCTGTAGCTTTATCACTCAAATATGGCATTTAATGAAGAAGCTAATGGGATTGGCATGTTTTTCTAAAATGTGTACATAAGTCTTCATCTTGACCACTTTCTTTTTTTTTTGTAGTAGAATTCTGCCTAAGATGAATTAATAGGCTCATGGTTACCTTTTTTTTTAAAAAACATAGGGAAACAACATCCTTAAACATTTCTGGAGTGTCTATAAACCAGATAGGCCAGACTCACTGAAATCCAGCCTGAAGTTGTACACAGAGTTTGGTTTCAAAACTGTTGGATGCAGGTTACCCAGACATAATGACTTCAAAACGTCCCTCTGAAATAGGTGTGTGTATTAGCTTTCTCCTTAGTCACATTAGGCAGGCAAATACGCCATTGTTACATAGTTGAATTTTTCTCAGGTATAAAATAAAATATATATGGGACACTTTCAACTTTCCTGCATTATTACAGAGTGCCCATCTTGAATATGAATTCCATAATTAGTTTTCACTTGCCTGCCAAGATAAAGTCACGTAGACAACCCTCCTGACAGCAAAACACGGTATTCTTTCATGGTTATGATATTTGGAACTCCTGAAGCTGTTTTAATATTCTTCAGTGTGAGTTACTTGAACAGACTTTTCCATAGTGTAAAGCAAACTGATATACCCCTGTTGTCCTAGAACGTCAGAATGTTACCTGTTGTCACTGTCAATTAATACTCTATTCATGATTTTAGAACATCAAAAAAAAAATTGATGGCAGTAAGCTGCCAGATTTTTCATTCAGAAGCACAGAATGTCATTTTGGTATAGATGGATTGCTAAATTCTGAGCGGTTTGTAATACCGGGTTTAACTTTTTCACTCATGTTCAGTCATGCTCCCTCCAGGATAGTGTAGGATGGTAATCCTAAGTATCTGGGATTTATGCTGAAAGTAAATTACTGCAGTTCCTCTTAATAAGCAAATAATTTGTACGTTTTGGTAAGAGTAAAGCATTCTGTAATTTTCCTCCCTCTGTATCCCTTCCTGTCTAATAAAAATATGTTCTCAAAATCCAGATCTTAGGTGAAAAATCACTTCAGTGATTTCCTTTTTACCCTGATTTTTATTATCAATTTAGTTAGTTCATGACTACTCTTGTGTTCTCTAATTGTTTCAGTGGTCTTTAGTCCCCTTCTGCTTAAATGAAAGCTTCCCAAACTGCAGTTCCTCTTCATCAGGATGTGCAGTAATGTTTTAGAAGGGGAAAAAAAAACCCAAACACCTTTCCTTCAAACTGCTTAGGGAACCCATAATTCCCTTTTGCTGTTTTCTGACATATGTACTACTTTGCGTGAGGGACACTTAAAAATATCAACAGTATTCAAAAGGATCATTGTGTTACCGTTAGTCTAAAATTTTCCTGAGCTGCCTACAGCATATAACTTCCCTGTGCACTTTCCTGAATGGTAATTTGAGAGACAGGATTAACTTTTTAATTTAATTTCTCTTTGAAAGTAACTGAAAGACCAGCAGTTGAAAGTAAAATATCATATCTTGGCTCTTGGATAGTATGTTAATTTGTACAGTACCTTGGAGGCATTTAATCTGTTCATTATGTCCCTGAGGGTGTTCAAGACTGGATGAGGCACTTAGTGCCATGGTCTAGTTGACTGGATAAGGCTGGGAGATAGGTTGGACTGGATGATCTTGGAGGTCTCTTCCAACCTGGTTGATTCTCTGATTTTGTGGTTATCCATAGTTTTTCACCTTGATATCTTCTTCCATTGATTTCTTGGTAACTGGTTTTGTTTGTTGTTGTTTTCTTTTAACACATTGAATTGGAGAAATGTTATTGGAGATTGTGATTTTCTCAACTTTGACATTTCAGTGCTTGTGGTTTACACTATTTTATACTTAATAAGTAATGCAACTAATATCTGTATATGCCCCAAATCACCAGTCCCTATACCTAGATGAGAGCTTATATTCTGGTAATTGATTGATATAACTTATGTTTTGTTATTTCTACTGACCATTTCTTGAGCTTTAGTTAATTTTGTATTCCTAGGCATGTAACTTCTGTAACTTAGTTCAAGGCATCTCTTTTATATTCTAAGCCCTGGGCTGAATGTAGTGAGGTATTCATGTAGCTCTCGTTAATTCAGCACCGGTTGTCAAAGTGTGCTCTGTGATGCATGAGGCTTCATTCATGTGAAATTAAGGAAAGATGCATTATGCAGTTTAAGTAAATGAAAAATAAACAATCTAGCCATTTTCCTCCTGACCTCTTTGCAAGACCAAATTGGTCATAAGCAAATCCTGTTGAGACTGTAATTGATATAAACTGATAGAGATAGTTGTGATTTTCCTAGGAAGATTAGAAGTTAGGAATTCTGTATGAAGCTTTGGAAAGTTCATAAAGTGTCTGTTATTACTAAATATAGGAGGGCTCCAAATAAATTTATGTACTCAATGGAAACTGGGAATTTATATAAACCATATACTTCGTATCCTTTCAATTTTCTGTGGCAATTCCTTTACTCAACTTTATGAATCTAAGAAAAATTGTGAGGATTTTTGCATTTTAAGCCCAAACTTAAGAGAGGAGACTTCATTCTTTCATTTTAGATGCACTGCTTTATCATAATAAGCAAAAAATGCCCATTAAGATTAGGTAAGATTACTTCTTGTACTTCAGTGCTTCAAGTAGCAATAGGAGTGAAATACTGACCTTCCTGCTTATGTGACATTTCAGAACTGAGCCTGGATGGATGCTAGTTTGTAGCAGTTCTGTAGTTCCTCCTCAGTCTGTGCCTTGATCCGCTCCTCAAACTTTGCAATTGCATAAATGTACCACACCAAGTCAGGAGACACGTAAAGAAGGAAAATGTGGGATGTAGAGATGTGTTCTTCCAGCAAAAGTGTTTAAGTGGTGTTTGTTTGTTTGTTGTTTGGGGTGGTGTGGTTTTGATGTTTGGGGTTTTTTTTTTAGTTTTTGGACTGCTGGATCTTTATACTATTGGACAGAGTTTCCTAAAATCAAGAAGACAGCATCTTTCAGAGTTTGCCACTTTTTGTCACTTGTTTCACAAGAGTTTTTTAATGCCTGATGTTCTCTACGACCTCTCCATTTACAATGTCCGTGTTTGTGTTACAGTGGCTTGCTCTTCGTTCACTGCTGACCTTGCTGTCACGTTCAGCAGTGTTCAGTGTCATACCATCTCAAATGATAAATAATAAAATCAGAAACACAGCAGAGTAAATCCAGTCCATAAATGGGGCATTTCTCTGCATCACAAAAGTGTTGTGGAAGTTCCTGACTCCTCCATATCTACTTGTGCTGCAGCTGTATAATGGACTGGTTGCCAGAAATCTTTGCCAATAATGATCCTCAGAGAGCAGTATTCATTCATTCTTAAGTGCAGGCTTTTCGATCTCTCTGCTTCTTCTTCCAGTATCTTCTCTTCTGGGAACTTTGTATTAAGTAAGCAGTTGCTGTTCTTTGAAGCACACTATTTTCATTCAAGCATCTCAGGGGCGACCTCATTGCTGAACTACCTGAACTGCCTGAAGGGAGGTTGTAGCCAGGTGGGGGTTGGTCTCTTCTCCCAGGCAACCAGCAACAGAACAAGGGGACACAGCCTCAAGTTGTGCTGGGGGAAGTCTAGGCTGGATGTTAGGAGGAAGTTCTTCACAGAGAGAGTGATTGGCATTGGAATGGGCTGCCCAGGGAGGTGGTGGAGTCACCCTCCCTGGAGGTGTTCAAGAGAAGACTGGATGAGGCACTTAGTGCCAGGGCTAGTTGACTGGTTAGGGCTGGGTGCTAGGTTGGACTGGATGATCTTGGAGGTGTCTTCCATCCTGGTTGATTCTATGATCTTTTTTTAAAGCCACAGATTTCAGTTACTTTTGAAAAAAAGCAGTGCATTGTGCTTGCAAAGTTTTTATAGGCTTGTGTTAATTGTAAAACATTTTGCTCTTTACTACTTACCAGTCTTCTCTGATTTGATATGAATGAAAGGATATGAAGCAAAAGAATATGAATTCTCCTGGTATTTTAGGTTGCAACTATGTAAGCTTATCTTGTCTTCAGTGCTGCACAGGCACTTAGCAGAAGCAGCTTTTCTTATGAAATTTCCTTAACTGCTACTTCAGGTGAAAAGCTGAAATATTGGAAAAGCAGCCTAATTGGCTTTACCAGCTCTTTTGTTTGTTGCTAGTAAAAATACAGCAGATGATAAAGATGAAAAACAGAATAATGCCTCTTTTAATTTAATAGTAGCATTTAGACTTAGAAAAATGTGAGCTTTTTCTGTAGAAGTGAAGCTTCTACTGCTATGTCATGTTTCAGAGTTAGGTGATTTAGATGGGGAAATTATTTTACCTTCTGTTTAAATCAGCTTCTCTGAAGTAAGACAGATGGAAGCTTGTTGTACAGTGGCAAGTGTAGTGCATGTGATTTTGTTCAAGATTTTCCTGAAAAGAGTGATGTTTTTATTAAAGGTAATAATAATATAGCATCAGTGTGAATGTTTAGCTGGAAACAATCAGCTATCTTAAGTGTCAAGTTCAGTTCCAAGACATTTGGATTTAAGTCACAATATCTGGAGACGATAATCTGCGTAATCAGAAGGAAAATACTGTAGTCTCTTAAAAGCAAAGATGACTGAGAGCAAAATGGTTTAATCTACTGCATTATGGAACTTCCAAGGTAGTAAAACTCTCAAGTGGTTGTTTCTCCATTATCACCTCTGTGTACTGGGTAGCAGTTACTCTCCTACCCAGTATACATTATCTGTAAGCTGTGTTGTATTACTGATTGCTGGTTATCTGTTTCTTTCATCACCCCCTTCCTGTGTGAAGCATTTCCATTCAGAACCGTGTGAGTTTTTGCATACAGGTGTGCTTACGCTGCACTACAGAGTTGCACTGGTTCCTTTCTAACCACTCTGCATCCAGCAGTGAATGCCAGTTCAGAATCTTGGTTGTTCAAAGTGTCATGTGGTTGAAGATGTAGAATATCTGTAGATGTTAGACTGGGGGAATGTGGATGCATACATCCATAGCCTAGGAGAGACATCTTTTATCGCTCTGATCTAGCTGTAATGTTAGTGGCTGAGTATGACGTTGGCACTGTGTGCTGATTTAATACTGTTTTCATATTGTATGACTTAGATCACTTTTACTTATTTCTGCCCTGGGATGCTTTTCTCTGAGGTTAGTCAAGTGAATCTGTGAAGTTCAGAGATGTAATGGCTCTTTAGCCTTGTGGCAGAAGGGCTGGAATAGAATAGAATAGAATCAATCAGGTTGGAAGAGACCTCCAAGATCATCCAGTCCAACCTAGCACCCAGTCCTAGCCATTCAACTAGACCATGGCACTAAGTGCCTCATCCAGGCTTTTCTTCAACACCTCCAGGGATGGTG